>OW388305.1:46461636-46557145 GCA_936450465.1 Gibbula magus | reverse complement strand
GGAAAATGATTAAAAAGCAAAAAAAATATATAAAAATCGGGAATTTTTTTTTAGCGGAAAATGAAAAAAAAGCAAAAAAAATATATGAAAATCGGGATTTTTTTTTAGCGGAAAATGAACAAAAAGCAAAAAAAATATATGAAAATCGGGATTTTTTTTTTAACGGAAAATGATTAAAAAGCAAAAAAAAAATATGAAAATCGGGATTTTTTTTTAACGGAAAATGATTAAAAAGCAAAAAAAATATATGAAAATCGGGATTTTTTTTTAGCGGAAAATGAAAAAAAAGCAAAAAAATTATATGAAAATCGGGATTTTTTTTTTTAACGGAAAATGATTAAAAACCAAAAAAAATATATAAAAATCGGGAATTTTTTTTTAGCGGAAAATGAAAAAAAAGCAAAAAAATTATATGAAAATCGGGATTTTTTTTTTAACGGAAAATGATTAAAAACCAAAAAAAATATATAAAAATCGGGAATTTTTTTTTAGCGGAAAATGAAAAAAAAGCAAAAAAAATATATGAAAATCGGGATTTTTTTTTTAACGGAAAATGATTAAAAAGCAAAAAAAATATATGAAAATCGGGATTTTTTTTTTAACGGAAAATGATTAAAAAGCAAAAAAAAAATATAAAAATCGGGAATTTTTTTTTAGCGGAAAATGAAAAAAAAGCAAAAAAATTATATGAAAATCGGGATTTTTTTTTAGCGGAAAATGAAAAAAAAGCAAAAAAAATATATGAAAATCGGGATTTTTTTTTTAACGGAAAATGATTAAAAAGCAAAAAAAATATATGAAAATCGGGATTTTTTTTTAACGGAAAATGATTAAAAAGCAAAAAAAATATATGAAAATCGGGATTTTTTTTTTACCGGAAAATGATTAAAAAGCAAAAAAAATATATGAAAATCGGGATTTTTTTTTTAACAGAAAATGATTAAAAAGCAAAAAAAATATATAAAAATCGGGAATTTTTTTTTAGCGGAAAATTAAAAAAAAGCAAAAAAAATATATGAAAATCGGGATTTTTTTTTTAACGGAAAATGATTAAAAAGCAAAAAAAATATATAAAAATCGGGAATTTTTTTTTAGCGGAAAATGAAAAAAAAGCAAAAAAAATATATGAAAATCGGGATTTTTTTTTTAACGGAAAATGATTAAAAAGCAAAAAAAATATATGAAAATCGGGATTTTTTTTTTAACGGAAAATGATTAAAAAGCAAAAAAAATATATGAAAATCGGGATTTTTTTTTTAACGGAAAATGATTAAAAAAAGCAAAAAAAATATATGAAAATCGGGATTTTTTTTTTAACGGAAAATGATTAAAAAGCAAAAAAAATATATAAAAATCGGGAAATTTTTTTTAGCGGAAAATGAAAAAAATATATGAAAATCGGGATTTTTTTTTTAACGGAAAATGATTAAAAAGCAAAAAAAATATATAAAAATCGGGAATTTTTTTTAACGGTAAATGATAAAAAAGCAAAAAAAATATATGAAAATCGGGATTTTTTTTTTAACGGAAAATGATTAAAAAGCAAAAAAAATATATGAAAATCGGGAATTTTTTTTTAGCGGAAAATGAAAAAAAAGCAAAAAAATTATATGAAAATCGGGATTTTTTTTTTAACGGAAAATGATTAAAAAGCAAAAAAAATATATGAAAATCGGGATTTTTTTTTTAACGGAAAATGATTAAAAAGCAAAAAAAATATATGAAAATCGGGATTTTTTTTTTAACGGAAAATGATTAAAAAGCAAAAAAAATATATGAAAATCGGGATTTTTTTTTTAACGGAAAATGATTAAAAAGCAAAAAAAATATATGAAAATCGGGATTTTTTTTTTAACGGAAAATGATTAAAAAGCAAAAAAAATATATGAAAATCGGGATTTTTTTTTTTAACGGAAAATGATTAAAAAGCAAAAAAAATATATGAAAATCGGGATTTTTTTTTTAACGGAAAATGATTAAAAAGCAAAAAAAATATATGAAAATCGGGATTTTTTTTTTAACGGAAAATGATTAAAAAGCAAAAAAAATATATGAAAATCGGGATTTTTTTTTTAACGGAAAATGATTAAAAACCAAAAAAAATATATAAAAATCGGGAATTTTTTTTTAGCGGAAAATGAAAAAAAAGCAAAAAAAATATATGAAAATCGGGATTTTTTTTTTAACGGAAAATGATTAAAAAGCAAAAAAAATATATAAAAATCGGGAATTTTTTTTTAGCGGAAAATGAAAAAAATATATGAAAATCGGGATTTTTTTTTTAACGGAAAATGATTAAAAAGCAAAAAAAAAATATAAAAATCGGGAATTTTATTTTAACGGAAAATGATAAAAAAGCAAAAAAAATATATGAAAATCGGGATTTTTTTTTTAACGGAAAATGATTAAAAAGCAAAAAAAATATATAAAAATCGGGATTTTTTTTTTAACGGAAAATGATTAAAAAGCAAAAAAAATATATAAAAATCGGAAATTTTTTTTTAGCGGAAAATGAAAAAAAAGCAAAAAAATTATATGAAAATCGGATTTTTTTTTAAGCGGAAAATGAAAAAAAAGCAAAAAAAATATATGAAAATCGGGATTTTTTTTTTAACGGAAAATGATTAAAAAGCAAAAAAAATATATGAAAATCGGGATTTTTTTTTTAACGGAAAATGATTAAAAAGCAAAAAAAATATATGAAAATCGGGATTTTTTTTTTAACGGAAAATGATTAAAAAGCCAAAAAAATATATGAAAATCGGGATTTTTTTTTTAACGGAAAATGATTAAAAAGCAAAAAAAATATATTAAAATCGGGATTTTTTTTTTAACGGAAAATGATTAAAAAGCAAAAAAAATATATGAAAATCGGGATTTTTTTTTAACGGAAAATGATTAAAAAGCAAAAAAAATATATAAAAATCGGGAATTTTTTTTTAGCGGAAAATGAAAAAAAAGCATAAAAAATATATGAAAATCGGGATTTTTTTTTTAACGGAAAATGATTAAAAAGCAAAAAAAATATATAAAAATCGGGAATTTTTTTTTAACGGAAAATGATAAAAAAGCAAAAAAAATATATGAAAATCGGGATTTTTTTTTAACGGAAAATGATTAAAAAGCAAAAAAAATATATAAAAATCGGGAATTTTTTTTTAGCGGAAAATGAAAAAAAAGCAAAAAAAATATATGAAAATCGGGATTTTTTTTTTAACGGAAAATGATTAAAAAGCAAAAAAAATATATAAAAATCGGGAATTTTTTTTTAACGGTAAATGATAAAAAAGCAAAAAAAATATATGAAAATCGGGATTTTTTTTTTAACGGAAAATGATTAAAAAGCAAAAAAAATATATGAAAATCGGGAATTTTTTTTTAGCGGAAAATGAAAAAAAAGCAAAAAAATTATATGAAAATCGGGATTTTTTTTTTAACGGAAAATGATTAAAAACCAAAAAAAATATATAAAAATCGGGAATTTTTTTTTAGCGGAAAATGAAAAAAATATATGAAAATCGGGATTTTTTTTTTAACGGAAAATGATTAAAAAGCAAAAAAAAAATATAAAAATCGGGAATTTTATTTTAACGGAAAATGATAAAAAAGCAAAAAAAATATATGAAAATCGGGATTTTTTTTTTAACGGAAAATGATTAAAAAGCAAAAAAAATATATGAAAATCGGGATTTTTTTTTTAACGGAAAATGATTAAAAAGCAAAAAAAATATATGAAAATCGGGATTTTTTTTTTAACGGAAAATGATTAAAAAGCAAAAAAAATATATGAAAATCGGGATTTTTTTTTTAACGGAAAATGATTAAAAAGCAAAAAAAATATATGAAAATCGGGATTTTTTTTTTAACGGAAAATGATTAAAAAGCAAAAAAAATATATGAAAATCGGGATTTTTTTTTTAACGGAAAATGATTAAAAAGCAAAAAAAAATATATAAAAATCGGGAATTTTTTTTTAGCGGAAAATGAAAAAAAAGCAAAAAAAATATATGAAAATCGGGATTTTTTTTTTAACGGAAAATGATTAAAAAGCAAAAAAAATATATAAAAATCGGGAATTTTTTTTTAGCGGAAAATGAAAAAAAAGCAAAAAAATTATATGAAAATCGGGATTTTTTTTTAGCGGAAAATGAAAAAAAAGCAAAAAAAATATATGAAAATCGGGATTTTTTTTTTAACGGAAAATGATTAAAAAGCAAAAAAAATATATGAAAATCGGGATTTTTTTTTTAACGGAAAATGATTAAAAAGCAAAAAAAATATATAAAAATCGGGAATTTTTTTTTAGCGGAAAATGAAAAAAAAGCAAAAAAAATATATGAAAATCGGGATTTTTTTTTTAACGGAAAATGATTAAAAAGCAAAAAAAATATATAAAAATCGGGAATTTTTTTTTAGCGGAAAATGAAAAAAAAGCAAAAAAATTATATGAAAATCGGGATTTTTTTTTAGCGGAAAATGAAAAAAAAGCAAAAAAAATATATGAAAATCGGGATTTTTTTTTTAACGGAAAATGATTAAAAAGCAAAAAAAATATATGAAAATCGGGATTTTTTTTTTAACGGAAAATGATTAAAAAGCAAAAAAAATATATGAAAATCGGGATTTTTTTTTTAACGGAAAATGATTAAAAAGCAAAAAAAATATATGAAAATCGGGATTTTTTTTTTAACGGAAAATGATTAAAAAGCAAAAAAAATATATAAAAATCGGGAATTTTTTTTTAGCGGAAAATGAAAAAAAAGCAAAAAAATTATATGAAAATCGGGATTTTTTTTTAGCGGAAAATGAAAAAAAAGCAAAAAAAATATATGAAAATCGGGATTTTTTTTTTAACGGAAAATGATTAAAAAGCAAAAAAAATATATGAAAATCGGGATTTTTTTTTTAACGGAAAATGATTAAAAAGCAAAAAAAATATATGAAAATCGGGATTTTTTTTTTAACGGAAAATGATTAAAAAGCAAAAAAAATATATGAAAATCGGGATTTTTTTTTTAACGGAAAATGATTAAAAAGCAAAAAAAATATATAAAAATCGGGAATTTTTTTTTAGCGGAAAATGAAAAAAAAGCATAAAAAATATATGAAAATCGGGATTTTTTTTTTAACGGAAAATGATTAAAAAGCAAAAAAAATATATAAAAATCGGGAATTTTTTTTTAACGGAAAATGATAAAAAAGCAAAAAAAATATATGAAAATCGGGATTTTTTTTTAACGGAAAATGATTAAAAAGCAAAAAAAATATATAAAAATCGGGAATTTTTTTTTAGCGGAAAATGAAAAAAAAGCAAAAAAAATATATGAAAATCGGGATTTTTTTTTTAACGGAAAATGATTAAAAAGCAAAAAAAATATATAAAAATCGGGAATTTTTTTTTAACGGTAAATGATAAAAAAGCAAAAAAAATATATGAAAATCGGGATTTTTTTTTTAACGGAAAATGATTAAAAAGCAAAAAAAATATATGAAAATCGGGAATTTTTTTTTAGCAGAAAATGAAAAAAAAGCAAAAAAATTATATGAAAATCGGGATTTTTTTTTTAACGGAAAATGATTAAAAACCAAAAAAAATATATAAAAATCGGGAATTTTTTTTTAGCGGAAAATGAAAAAAATATATGAAAATCGGGATTTTTTTTTTAACGGAAAATGATTAAAAAGCAAAAAAAAAATATAAAAATCGGGAATTTTATTTTAACGGAAAATGATAAAAAAGCAAAAAAAATATATGAAAATCGGGATTTTTTTTTTAACGGAAAATGATTAAAAAGCAAAAAAAATATATGAAAATCGGGATTTTTTTTTTAACGGAAAATGATTAAAAAGCAAAAAAAATATATGAAAATCGGGATTTTTTTTTTAACGGAAAATGATTAAAAAGCAAAAAAAATATATGAAAATCGGGATTTTTTTTTTAACGGAAAATGATTAAAAAGCAAAAAAAATATATGAAAATCGGGATTTTTTTTTTAACGGAAAATGATTAAAAAGCAAAAAAAATATATGAAAATCGGGATTTTTTTTTTAACGGAAAATGATTAAAAAGCAAAAAAAATATATAAAAATCGGGAATTTTTTTTTAGCGGAAAATGAAAAAAAAGCAAAAAAAATATATGAAAATCGGGATTTTTTTTTTAACGGAAAATGATTAAAAAGCAAAAAAAATATATAAAAATCGGGAATTTTTTTTTAGCGGAAAATGAAAAAAAAGCAAAAAAATTATATGAAAATCGGGATTTTTTTTTAGCGGAAAATGAAAAAAAAGCAAAAAAAATATATGAAAATCGGGATTTTTTTTTTAACGGAAAATGATTAAAAAGCAAAAAAAATATATTAAAATCGGGATTTTTTTTTTAACGGAAAATGATTAAAAAGCAAAAAAAATATATAAAAATCGGGAATTTTTTTTTAGCGGAAAATGAAAAAAAAGCAAAAAAAATATATGAAAATCGGGATTTTTTTTTAACGGAAAATGATTAAAAAGCAAAAAAAATATATAAAAATCGGGAATTTTTTTTTAGCGGAAAATGAAAAAAAAGCAAAAAAATTATATGAAAATCGGGATTTTTTTTTAGCGGAAAATGAAAAAAAAGCAAAAAAAATATATGAAAATCGGGATTTTTTTTTTAACGGAAAATGATTAAAAAGCAAAAAAAATATATGAAAATCGGGATTTTTTTTTTAACGGAAAATGATTAAAAAGCAAAAAAAATATATGAAAATCGGGATTTTTTTTTTAACGGAAAATGATTAAAAAGCAAAAAAAATATATGAAAATCGGGATTTTTTTTTTAACGGAAAATGATTAAAAAGCAAAAAAAATATATGAAAATCGGGATTTTTTTTTTAACGGAAAATGATTAAAAAGCAAAAAAAATATATGAAAATCGGGATTTTTTTTTTAACGGAAAATGATTAAAAAGCAAAAAAAATATATAAAAATCGGGAATTTTTTTTTAGCGGAAAATGAAAAAAAAGCAAAAAAAATATATGAAAATCGGGATTTTTTTTTTAACGGAAAATGATTAAAAAGCAAAAAAAATATATGAAAATCGGGATTTTTTTTTTAACGGAAAATGATTAAAAAGCAAAAAAAATATATAAAAATCGGGAATTTTTTTTTAACGGAAAATGATAAAAAAGCAAAAAAAATATATGAAAATCGGGATTTTTTTTTAGCGGAAAATGAAAAAAAAGCAAAAAAAATATATGAAAATCGGGATTTTTTTTTTAACGGAAAATGATTAAAAAGCAAAAAAAATATATGAAAATCGGGATTTTTTTTTTAACGGAAAATGATTAAAAAGCAAAAAAAATATATGAAAATCGGGATTTTTTTTTTAACGGAAAATGATTAAAAAGCAAAAAAAATATATGAAAATCGGGATTTTTTTTTTAACGGAAAATGATTAAAAAGCAAAAAAAATATATAAAAATCGGGAATTTTTTTTTAACGGAAAATGATTAAAAAGCAAAAAAAATATATGAAAATCGGGATTTTTTTTTTAACGGAAAATGATTAAAAAGCAAAAAAAATATATAAAAATCGGGAATTTTTTTTTAGCGGAAAATGAAAAAAAAGCATAAAAAATATATGAAAATCGGGATTTTTTTTTTAACGGAAAATGATTAAAAAGCAAAAAAAATATATGAAAATCGGGATTTTTTTTTTAACGGAAAATGATTAAAAAGCAAAAAAAATATATAAAAATCGGGAATTTTTTTTTAACGGAAAATGATAAAAAAGCAAAAAAAATATATGAAAATCGGGATTTTTTTTTTAACGGAAAATGATTAAAAAGCAAAAAAAATATATAAAAATCGGAAATTTTTTTTTAGCGGAAAATGAAAAAAAAGCAAAAAAATTATATGAAAATCGGGATTTTTTTTTAGCGGAAAATGAAAAAAAAGCAAAAAAAATATATGAAAATCGGGATTTTTTTTTTAAAGGAAAATGATTAAAAAGCAAAAAAAATATATGAAAATCGGGATTTTTTTTTTAACGGAAAATGATTAAAAAGCAAAAAAAATATATGAAAATCGGGATTTTTTTTTTAACGGAAAATGATTAAAAAGCCAAAAAAATATATGAAAATCGGGATTTTTTTTTTAACGGAAAATGATTAAAAAGCAAAAAAAATATATGAAAATCGGGATTTTTTTTTTAACGGAAAATGATTAAAAAGCAAAAAAAATATATGAAAATCGGGATTTTTTTTTTAACGGAAAATGATTAAAAAGCAAAAAAAATATATGAAAATCGGGATTTTTTTTTTAACGGAAAATGATTAAAAAGCCAAAAAAATATATGAAAATCGGGATTTTTTTTTTAACGGAAAATGATTAAAAAGCAAAAAAAATATATTAAAATCGGGATTTTTTTTTTAACGGAAAATGATAAAAAAGCAAAAAAAATATATGAAAATCGGGATTTTTTTTTAACGGAAAATGATTAAAAAGCAAAAAAAATATATAAAAATCGGGAATTTTTTTTTAGCGGAAAATGAAAAAAAAGCAAAAAAAATATATGAAAATCGGGATTTTTTTTTTAACGGAAAATGATTAAAAAGCAAAAAAAATATATGAAAATCGGGATTTTTTTTTTAACGGAAAATGATTTAAAAGCAAAAAAAATATATAAAAATCGGGAATTTTTTTTTAGCGGAAAATGAAAAAAAAGCAAAAAAAATATATGAAAATCGGGATTTTTTTTTTAACGGAAAATGATTAAAAAGCAAAAAAAATATATAAAAATCGGGAATTTTTTTTTAGCGGAAAATGAAAAAAAAGCAAAAAAATTATATGAAAATCGGGATTTTTTTTTAGCGGAAAATGAAAAAAAAGCAAAAAAAATATATGAAAATCGGGATTTTTTTTTTAACGGAAAATGATTAAAAAGCAAAAAAAATATATGAAAATCGGGATTTTTTTTTTAACGGAAAATGATTAAAAAGCAAAAAAAATATATGAAAATCGGGATTTTTTTTTAAACGGAAAATGATTAAAAAGCAAAAAAAATATATGAAAATCGGGATTTTTTTTTTAACGGAAAATGATTAAAAAGCAAAAAAAATATATGAAAATCGGGATTTTTTTTTTAACGGAAAATGATTAAAAAGCAAAAAAAATATATGAAAATCGGGATTTTTTTTTTAACGGAAAATGATTAAAAAGCAAAAAAAATATATAAAAATCGGGAATTTTTTTTTAGCGGAAAATGAAAAAAAAGCAAAAAAAATATATGAAAATCGGGATTTTTTTTTTAACGGAAAATGATTAAAAAGCAAAAAAAATATATGAAAATCGGGATTTTTTTTTTAACGGAAAATGATTAAAAAGCAAAAAAAATATATAAAAATCGGGAATTTTTTTTTAACGGAAAATGATAAAAAAGCAAAAAAAATATATGAAAATCGGGATTTTTTTTTAGCGGAAAATGAAAAAAAAGCAAAAAAAATATATGAAAATCGGGATTTTTTTTTTAACGGAAAATGATTAAAAAGCAAAAAAAATATATGAAAATCGGGATTTTTTTTTTAACGGAAAATGATTAAAAAGCAAAAAAAATATATGAAAATCGGGATTTTTTTTTTAACGGAAAATGATTAAAAAGCCAAAAAAATATATGAAAATCGGGATTTTTTTTTTAACGGAAAATGATTAAAAAGCAAAAAAAATATATGAAAATCGGGATTTTTTTTTTAACGGAAAATGATTAAAAAGCAAAAAAAATATATGAAAATCGGGATTTTTTTTTTAACGGAAAATGATTAAAAAGCAAAAAAAATATATAAAAATTGGGAATTTTTTTTTAGCGGAAAATGAAAAAAAAGCATAAAAAATATATGAAAATCGGGATTTTTTTTTTAACGGAAAATGATTAAAAAGCAAAAAAAATATATGAAAATCGGGATTTTTTTTTTAACGGAAAATGATTAAAAAGCAAAAAAAATATATAAAAATCGGAAATTTTTTTTTAGCGGAAAATGAAAAAAAAGCAAAAAAATTATATGAAAATCGGGATTTTTTTTTAGCGGAAAATGAAAAAAAAGCAAAAAAAATATATGAAAATCGGGATTTTTTTTTTAACGGAAAATGATTAAAAAGCAAAAAAAATATATGAAAATCGGGATTTTTTTTTTAACGGAAAATGATTAAAAAGCAAAAAAAATATATGAAAATCGGGATTTTTTTTTTAACGGAAAATGATTAAAAAGCCAAAAAAATATATGAAAATCGGGATTTTTTTTTTAACGGAAAATGATTAAAAAGCAAAAAAAATATATGAAAATCGGGATTTTTTTTTTAACGGAAAATGATTAAAAAGCAAAAAAAAAATATATGAAAATCGGGATTTTTTTTTTAACGGAAAATGATTAAAAAGCAAAAAAAATATATAAAAATCGGGAATTTTTTTTTAGCGGAAAATGAAAAAAAAGCATAAAAAATATATGAAAATCGGGATTTTTTTTTTAACGGAAAATGATTAAAAAGCAAAAAAAATATATAAAAATCGGGAATTTTTTTTTAGCGGAAAATGAAAAAAAAGCAAAAAAAATATATGAAAATCGGGATTTTTTTTTTAACGGAAAATGATTAAAAAGCAAAAAAAATATATGAAAATCGGGATTTTTTTTTTAACGGAAAATGATTAAAAAGCAAAAAAAATATATAAAAATCGGGAATTTTTTTTTAACGGAAAATGATAAAAAAGCAAAAAAAATATATGAAAATCGGGATTTTTTTTTAGCGGAAAATGAAAAAAAAGCAAAAAAAATATATGAAAATCGGGATTTTTTTTTTAACGGAAAATGATTAAAAAGCAAAAAAAATATATGAAAATCGGGATTTTTTTTTTAACGGAAAATGATTAAAAAGCAAAAAAAATATATGAAAATCGGGATTTTTTTTTTAACGGAAAATGATTAAAAAGCCAAAAAAATATATGAAAATCGGGATTTTTTTTTTAACGGAAAATGATTAAAAAGCAAAAAAAATATATGAAAATCGGGATTTTTTTTTTAACGGAAAATGATAAAAAAGCAAAAAAAATATATGAAAATCGGGATTTTTTTTTAACGGAAAATGATTAAAAAGCAAAAAAAATATATAAAAATCGGGAATTTTTTTTTAGCGGAAAATGAAAAAAAATCAAAAAAAATATATGAAAATCGGGATTTTTTTTTTAACGGAAAATGATTAAAAAGCAAAAAAAATATATGAAAATCGGGATTTTTTTTTTAACGGAAAATGATTAAAAAGCAAAAAAAATATATAAAAATCGGGAATTTTTTTTTAACGGAAAATGATAAAAAAGCAAAAAAAATATATGAAAATCGGGATTTTTTTTTAGCGGAAAATGAAAAAAAAGCAAAAAAAATATATGAAAATCGGGATTTTTTTTTTAACGGAAAATGATTAAAAAGCAAAAAAAATATATGAAAATCGGGATTTTTTTTTTAACGGAAAATGATTAAAAAGCAAAAAAAATATATGAAAATCGGGATTTTTTTTTTAACGGAAAATGATTAAAAAGCCAAAAAAATATATGAAAATCGGGATTTTTTTTTTAACGGAAAATGATTAAAAAGCAAAAAAAATATATGAAAATCGGGATTTTTTTTTTAACGGAAAATGATTAAAAAGCAAAAAAAATATATGAAAATCGGGATTTTTTTTTTAACGGAAAATGATTAAAAAGCAAAAAAAATATATAAAAATCGGGAATTTTTTTTTAGCGGAAAATGAAAAAAAAGCATAAAAAATATATGAAAATCGGGATTTTTTTTTTAACGGAAAATGATTAAAAAGCAAAAAAAATATATAAAAATCGGGAATTTTTTTTTAACGGAAAATGATAAAAAAGCAAAAAAAATATATGAAAATCGGGATTTTTTTTTTAACGGAAAATGATTAAAAAGCAAAAAAAATATATTAAAATCGGGAATTTTTTTTTAGCGGAAAATGAAAAAAAAGCAAAAAAATTATATGAAAATCGGGATTTTTTTTTTAACGGAAAATGATTAAAAACCAAAAAAAATATATAAAAATCGGGAATTTTTTTTTAGCGGAAAATGAAAAAAATATATGAAAATCGGGATTTTTTTTTTAACGGAAAATGATTAAAAAGCAAAAAAAAAATATAAAAATCGGGAATTTTATTTTAACGGAAAATGATAAAAAAGCAAAAAAAATATATGAAAATCGGGATTTTTTTTTTAACGGAAAATGATTAAAAAGCAAAAAAAATATATGAAAATCGGGATTTTTTTTTTAACGGAAAATGATTAAAAAGCAAAAAAAATATATGAAAATCGGGATTTTTTTTTTAACGGAAAATGATTAAAAAGCAAAAAAAATATATGAAAATCGGGATTTTTTTTTTAACGGAAAATGATTAAAAAGCAAAAAAAATATATGAAAATCGGGATTTTTTTTTTAACGGAAAATGATTAAAAAGCAAAAAAAATATATGAAAATCGGGATTTTTTTTTTAACGGAAAATGATTAAAAAGCAAAAAAAATATATAAAAATCGGGAATTTTTTTTTAGCGAAAATGAAAAAAAAGCAAAAAAAATATATGAAAATCGGGATTTTTTTTTTAACGGAAAATGATTAAAAAGCAAAAAAAATATATAAAAATCGGGAATTTTTTTTTAGCGGAAAATGAAAAAAAAGCAAAAAAAATATATGAAAATCGGGATTTTTTTTTTAACGGAAAATGATTAAAAAGCAAAAAAAATATATAAAAATCGGGAATTTTTTTTTAGCGGAAAATGAAAAAAAAGCAAAAAAAATATATGAAAATCGGGATTTTTTTTTTAACGGAAAATGATTAAAAAGCAAAAAAAATATATAAAAATCGGGAATTTTTTTTTAGCGGAAAATGAAAAAAAAGCAAAAAAATTATATGAAAATCGGGATTTTTTTTTAGCGGAAAATGAAAAAAAAGCAAAAAAAATATATGAAAATCGGGATTTTTTTTTTAACGGAAAATGATTAAAAAGCAAAAAAAATATATGAAAATCGGGATTTTTTTTTTAACGGAAAATGATTAAAAAGCAAAAAAAATATATGAAAATCGGGAATTTTTTTTAACGGAAAATGATTAAAAAGCAAAAAAAATATATAAAAATCGGGAATTTTTTTTTAGCGGAAAATGAAAAAAAAGCAAAAAAATTATATGAAAATCGGGATTTTTTTTTAGCGGAAAATGAAAAAAAAGCAAAAAAAATATATGAAAATCGGGATTTTTTTTTTAACGGAAAATGATTAAAAAGCAAAAAAAATATATGAAAATCGGGATTTTTTTTTTAACGGAAAATGATTAAAAAGCAAAAAAAATATATGAAAATCGGGATTTTTTTTTTAACGGAAAATGATTAAAAAGCAAAAAAAATATATAAAAATCGGGAATTTTTTTTTAGCGGAAAATGAAAAAAAAGCATAAAAAATATATGAAAATCGGGATTTTTTTTTTAACGGAAAATGATTAAAAAGCAAAAAAAATATATAAAAATCGGGAATTTTTGTTTAACGGAAAATGATAAAAAAGCAAAAAAAATATATGAAAATCGGGATTTTTTTTTAACGGAAAATGATTAAAAAGCAAAAAAAATATATAAAAATCGGGAATTTTTTTTTAGCGGAAAATGAAAAAAAAGCAAAAAAAATATATGAAAATCGGGATTTTTTTTTTAACGGAAAATGATTAAAAAGCAAAAAAAATATATGAAAATCGGGATTTTTTTTTTAGCGGAAAATGAAAAAAAAACAAAAAAAATATATGAAAATCGGGATTTTTTTTTTATCGGAAAATGATAAAAAAGCAAAAAAAATATATAAAAATCGGGAATTTTTTTTTAGCGGAAAATGATTAAAAAGCAAAAAAAATATATGAAAATCGGGATTTTTTTTTTAACGGAAAATGATAAAAAAGCAAAAAAAATATATGAAAATCGGGATTTTTTTTTTAACGGAAAATGATTAAAAAGCAAAAAAAATATATGAAAATCGGGATTTTTTTTTTAGCGGAAAATGATAAAAAAGCAAAAAAAATATATGAAAATCGGGATTTTTTTTTTAACGGAAAATGATTAAAAAGCAAAAAAAATATATGAAAATCGGGATTTTTTTTTTAGCGGAAAATGATAAAAAAGCAAAAAAAATATATGAAAATCGGGATTTTTTTTTTAACGGAAAATGATTAAAAAGCAAAAAAAATATATGAAAATCGGGATTTTTTTTTTAGCGGAAAATTATAAAAAAGCAAAAAAAATATATAAAAATCGGGAATTTTTTTTTAGCGGAAAATGATTAAAAAGCAAAAAAAATATATGAAAATCGGGATTTTTTTTTTAGCGGAAAATGAAAAAAAAACAAAAAAAATATATGAAAATCGGGATTTTTTTTTTAGCGGAAAATGATTAAAAAGCAAAAAAAATATATGAAAATCTGGAAAATTTTTTTAACGGAAAATGATTAAAAAGCAAAAAAAATATATGAAAATCGGGAATTTTTTTTTAGCGGAAAATGAAAAAAAAGCAAAAAAAATATATGAAAATCGGGATTTTTTTTTTAGCGGAAAATGAAAAAAAAACAAAAAAAATATATGAAAATCGGGATTTTTTTTTTAACGGAAAATGATTAAAAAGCAAAAAAAATATATGAAATTCGGGATTTTTTTTTTAGCGGAAAATGATAAAAAAGCAAAAAAAATATATAAAAATCTGGAATTTTTTTTTAGCGGAAAATGAAAAAAAAACAAAAAATATATGAAAATCTGGAATTTTTTTTTAACGGAAAATGATTAAAAAGCAAAAAAAATATATGAAAATTGGGATTTTTTTTTTAGCGGAAAATGAAAAAAAAACAAAAAAAATATATGAAAATCGGGAATTTTTTTTTAACGGAAAATGATTAAAAAGCAAAAAAAATATATGAAAATCGGGATTTTTTTTTTAACGGAAAATGATTAAAAAGCAAAAAAAATATATGAAAATCGGGATTTTTTTTTTAACGGAAAATGATTAAAAAGCAAAAAAAATATATAAAAATCGGGAATTTTTTTTTAGCGAAAATGAAAAAAAAGCAAAAAAAATATATGAAAATCGGGATTTTTTTTTTAACGGAAAATGATTAAAAAGCAAAAAAAATATATAAAAATCGGGAATTTTTTTTTAGCGGAAAATGAAAAAAAAGCAAAAAAAATATATGAAAATCGGGATTTTTTTTTTAACGGAAAATGATTAAAAAGCAAAAAAAATATATAAAAATCGGGAATTTTTTTTTAGCGGAAAATGAAAAAAAAGCAAAAAAAATATATGAAAATCGGGATTTTTTTTTTAACGGAAAATGATTAAAAAGCAAAAAAAATATATAAAAATCGGGAATTTTTTTTTAGCGGAAAATGAAAAAAAAGCAAAAAAATTATATGAAAATCGGGATTTTTTTTTAGCGGAAAATGAAAAAAAAGCAAAAAAAATATATGAAAATCGGGATTTTTTTTTTAACGGAAAATGATTAAAAAGCAAAAAAAATATATGAAAATCGGGATTTTTTTTTTAACGGAAAATGATTAAAAAGCAAAAAAAATATATGAAAATCGGGAATTTTTTTTAACGGAAAATGATTAAAAAGCAAAAAAAATATATAAAAATCGGGAATTTTTTTTTAGCGGAAAATGAAAAAAAAGCAAAAAAATTATATGAAAATCGGGATTTTTTTTTAGCGGAAAATGAAAAAAAAGCAAAAAAAATATATGAAAATCGGGATTTTTTTTTTAACGGAAAATGATTAAAAAGCAAAAAAAATATATGAAAATCGGGATTTTTTTTTTAACGGAAAATGATTAAAAAGCAAAAAAAATATATGAAAATCGGGATTTTTTTTTTAACGGAAAATGATTAAAAAGCAAAAAAAATATATAAAAATCGGGAATTTTTTTTTAGCGGAAAATGAAAAAAAAGCATAAAAAATATATGAAAATCGGGATTTTTTTTTTAACGGAAAATGATTAAAAAGCAAAAAAAATATATAAAAATCGGGAATTTTTGTTTAACGGAAAATGATAAAAAAGCAAAAAAAATATATGAAAATCGGGATTTTTTTTTAACGGAAAATGATTAAAAAGCAAAAAAAATATATAAAAATCGGGAATTTTTTTTTAGCGGAAAATGAAAAAAAAGCAAAAAAAATATATGAAAATCGGGATTTTTTTTTTAACGGAAAATGATTAAAAAGCAAAAAAAATATATGAAAATCGGGATTTTTTTTTTAGCGGAAAATGAAAAAAAAACAAAAAAAATATATGAAAATCGGGATTTTTTTTTTAGCGGAAAATGATAAAAAAGCAAAAAAAATATATAAAAATCGGGAATTTTTTTTTAGCGGAAAATGATTAAAAAGCAAAAAAAATATATGAAAATCGGGATTTTTTTTTTAACGGAAAATGATAAAAAAGCAAAAAAAATATATGAAAATCGGGATTTTTTTTTTAACGGAAAATGATTAAAAAGCAAAAAAAATATATGAAAATCGGGATTTTTTTTTTAGCGGAAAATGATAAAAAAGCAAAAAAAATATATGAAAATCGGGATTTTTTTTTTAACGGAAAATGATTAAAAAGCAAAAAAAATATATGAAAATCGGGATTTTTTTTTTAGCGGAAAATGATAAAAAAGCAAAAAAAATATATGAAAATCGGGATTTTTTTTTTAACGGAAAATGATTAAAAAGCAAAAAAAATATATGAAAATCGGGATTTTTTTTTTAGCGGAAAATTATAAAAAAGCAAAAAAAATATATAAAAATCGGGAATTTTTTTTTAGCGGAAAATGATTAAAAAGCAAAAAAAATATATGAAAATCGGGATTTTTTTTTTAGCGGAAAATGAAAAAAAAACAAAAAAAATATATGAAAATCGGGATTTTTTTTTTAGCGGAAAATGATTAAAAAGCAAAAAAAATATATGAAAATCTGGAAAATTTTTTTAACGGAAAATGATTAAAAAGCAAAAAAAATATATGAAAATCGGGAATTTTTTTTTAGCGGAAAATGAAAAAAAAGCAAAAAAAATATATGAAAATCGGGATTTTTTTTTTAGCGGAAAATGAAAAAAAAACAAAAAAAATATATGAAAATCGGGATTTTTTTTTTAACGGAAAATGATTAAAAAGCAAAAAAAATATATGAAAATCGGGATTTTTTTTTTAGCGGAAAATGATAAAAAAGCAAAAAAAATATATAAAAATCTGGAATTTTTTTTTAGCGGAAAATGAAAAAAAAACAAAAAATATATGAAAATCTGGAATTTTTTTTTAACGGAAAATGATTAAAAAGCAAAAAAAATATATGAAAATTGGGATTTTTTTTTTAGCGGAAAATGAAAAAAAAACAAAAAAAATATATGAAAATCGGGAATTTTTTTTTAACGGAAAATGATTAAAAAGCAAAAAAAATATATGAAAATCGGGATTTTTTTTTTAACGGAAAATGATAAAAAAGCAAAAAAAATATATGAAAATCGGGATTTTTTTTTTAACGGAAAATGATTAAAAAGCAAAAAAAATATATGAAAATCGGGATTTTTTTTTTAGCGGAAAATGAAAAAAAAGCAAAAAAAATATATGAAAATCGGGATTTTTTTTTTAACGGAAAATGATTAAAAAGCAAAAAAAATATATGAAAATCGGGATTTTTTTTTTAGCGGAAAATGATAAAAAAGCAAAAAAAATATATGAAAATCGGGATTTTTTTTTTAACGGAAAATGATTAAAAAGCAAAAAAAATATATGAAAATCGGGATTTTTTTTTTAGCGGAAAATGATAAAAAAGCAAAAAAAATATATGAAAATCGGGATTTTTTTTTTAGCTGAAAATGATTAAAAAGCAAAAAAAATATATGAAAATCGGGATTTTTTTTTTAGCGGAAAATGATAAAAAAGCAAAAAAAATATATAAAAATCTGGAATTTTTTTTTAGCGGAAAATGAAAAAAAAACAAAAAATATATGAAAATCTGGAATTTTTTTTTAACGGAAAATGATTAAAAAGCAAAAAAAATATATGAAAATCGGGATTTTTTTTTTAGCGGAAAATGAAAAAAAAAACAAAAAAAATATATGAAAATCGGGAATTTTTTTTTAACGGAAAATGATTAAAAAGCAAAAAAAATATATGAAAATCGGGATTTTTTTTTTAGCGGAAAATGATAAAAAAGCAAAAAAAATATATAAAAATCGGGAATTTTTTTTTAGCGGAAAATGAAAAAAAAACAAAAAAAATATATGAAAATCGGGATTTTTTTTTTAGCGGAAAATGATTAAAAAGCAAAAAAAATATATGAAAATCTGGAATTTTTTTTTAACGGAAAATGATTAAAAAGCAAAAAAAATATATGAAAATCTGGAATTTTTTTTTAACGGAAAATGATTAAAAAGCAAAAAAAATATATGAAAATCTGGAATTTTTTTTTAACGGAAAATGATTAAAAAGCAAAAAAAATATATGAAAATCTGGAATTTTTTTTTAACGGAAAATGATTAAAAAGCAAAAAAAATATATGAAAATCGGGAATTTTTTTTTAACGGAAAATGATTAAAAAGCAAAAAAAATATATGAAAATCGGGAATTTTTTTTTAACGGAAAATGATTAAAAAGCAAAAAAAATATATGAAAATCGGGATTTTTTTTTTAGCGGAAAATGAAAAAAAAACAAAAAAAATATATGAAAATCGGGATTTTTTTTTTAACGGAAAATGATTAAAAAACAAAAAAAATATATGAAAATCGGGATTTTTTTTTTAGCGGAAAATGAAAAAAAAACAAAAAAAATATATGAAAATCGGGATTTTTTTTTTAACGGAAAATGATTAAAAAACAAAAAAAATATATGAAAATCGGGATTTTTTTTTTAACGGAAAATGATTAAAAAGCAAAAAAAATATATGAAAATCTGGAAATTTTTTTTAACGGAAAATGATTAAAAAGCAAAAAAAATATATGAAAATCGGGAATTTTTTTTTAGCGGAAAATGAAAAAAAAGCAAAAAAAATATATGAAAATCGGGATTTTTTTTTTAGCGGAAAATGAAAAAAAAACAAAAAAAATATATGAAAATCGGGATTTTTTTTTTAACGGAAAATGATTAAAAAGCAAAAAAAATATATGAAAATCGGGATTTTTTTTTTAGCGGAAAATGATAAAAAAGCAAAAAAAATATATAAAAATCTGGAATTTTTTTTTAGCGGAAAATGAAAAAAAAACAAAAAATATATGAAAATCTGGAATTTTTTTTTAACGGAAAATGATTAAAAAGCAAAAAAAATATATGAAAATCGGGATTTTTTTTTTAGCGGAAAATGAAAAAAAAACAAAAAAAATATATGAAAATCGGGAATTTTTTTTTAACGGAAAATGATTAAAAAGCAAAAAAAATATATGAAAATCGGGATTTTTTTTTTAACGGAAAATGATAAAAAAGCAAAAAAAATATATGAAAATCGGGATTTTTTTTTTAACGGAAAATGATTAAAAAGCAAAAAAAATATATGAAAATCGGGATTTTTTTTTTAGCGGAAAATGATTAAAAAAGCAAAAAAAATATATAAAAATCGGGATTTTTTTTTTAGCGGAAAATGATTAAAAAGCAAAAAAAATATATGAAAATCGGGATTTTTTTTTTAGCGGAAAATGATAAAAAAGCAAAAAAAATATATGAAAATCGGGATTTTTTTTTTAACGGAAAATGATTAAAAAACAAAAAAAATATATGAAAATCGGGATTTTTTTTTTAGCGGAAAATGAAAAAAAAACAAAAAAAATATATGAAAATCGGGATTTTTTTTTTAACGGAAAATGATTAAAAAACAAAAAAAATATATGAAAATCGGGATTTTTTTTTTAACGGAAAATGATTAAAAAGCAAAAAAAATATATGAAAATCTGGAAATTTTTTTTAACGGAAAATGATTAAAAAGCAAAAAAAATATATGAAAATCGGGATTTTTTTTTTAGCGGAAAATGAAAAAAAAGCAAAAAAAATATATGAAAATCGGTATTTTTTTTTTAGCGGAAAATGAAAAAAAAACAAAAAAAATATATGAAAATCGGGATTTTTTTTTTAACGGAAAATGATTAAAAAGCAAAAAAAATATATGAAAATCGGGATTTTTTTTTTAGCGGAAAATGATAAAAAAGCAAAAAAAATATATAAAAATCTGGAATTTTTTTTTAGCGGAAAATGAAAAAAAAACAAAAAATATATGAAAATCTGGAATTTTTTTTTAACGGAAAATGATTAAAAAGCAAAAAAAATATATGAAAATCGGGATTTTTTTTTTAGCGGAAAATGAAAAAAAAACAAAAAAAATATATGAAAATCGGGAATTTTTTTTTAACGGAAAATGATTAAAAAGCAAAAAAAATATATGAAAATCGGGATTTTTTTTTTAACGGAAAATGATAAAAAAGCAAAAAAAATATATGAAAATCGGGATTTTTTTTTTAACGGAAAATGATTAAAAAGCAAAAAAAATATATGAAAATCGGGATTTTTTTTTTAGCGGAAAATGATAAAAAAGCAAAAAAAATATATGAAAATCGGGATTTTTTTTTTAACGGAAAATGATTAAAAAGCAAAAAAAATATATGAAAATCGGGATTTTTTTTTTAGCGGAAAATGATAAAAAAGCAAAAAAAATATATGAAAATCGGGATTTTTTTTTTAACGGAAAATGATTAAAAAGCAAAAAAATATATATGAAAATCGGGATTTTTTTTTTAGCGGAAAATGATAAAAAAGCAAAAAAAATATATGAAAATCGGGATTTTTTTTTTAACGGAAAATGATTAAAAAGCAAAAAAAATATATGAAAATCGGGATTTTTTTTTTAGCGGAAAATGATAAAAAAGCAAAAAAAATATATAAAAATCTGGAATTTTTTTTTAGCGGAAAATGAAAAAAAAACAAAAAATATATGAAAATCTGGAATTTTTTTTTAACGGAAAATGATTAAAAAGCAAAAAAAATATATGAAAATCGGGATTTTTTTTTTAGCGGAAAATGAAAAAAAAACAAAAAAAATATATGAAAATCGGGAATTTTTTTTTAACGGAAAATGATTAAAAAGCAAAAAAAATATATGAAAATCGGGATTTTTTTTTTAGCGGAAAATGATAAAAAAGCAAAAAAAATATATAAAAATCGGGAATTTTTTTTTAGCGGAAAATGAAAAAAAAACAAAAAAAATATATGAAAATCGGGATTTTTTTTTTAGCGGAAAATGATTAAAAAGCAAAAAAAATATATGAAAATCTGGAATTTTTTTTTAACGGAAAATGATTAAAAAGCAAAAAAAATATATGAAAATCTGGAATTTTTTTTTAACGGAAAATGATTAAAAAGCAAAAAAAATATATGAAAATCTGGAATTTTTTTTTAACGGAAAATGATTAAAAAGCAAAAAAAATATATGAAAATCTGGAATTTTTTTTTAACGGAAAATGATTAAAAAGCAAAAAAAATATATGAAAATCGGGAATTTTTTTTTAACGGAAAATGATTAAAAAGCAAAAAAAATATATGAAAATCGGGATTTTTTTTTTAACGGAAAATGATTAAAAAGCAAAAAAAATATATGAAAATCGGGATTTTTTTTTTAGCGGAAAATGAAAAAAAAACAAAAAAAATATATGAAAATCGGGATTTTTTTTTTAACGGAAAATGATTAAAAAACAAAAAAAATATATGAAAATCGGGATTTTTTTTTTAGCGGAAAATGAAAAAAAAACAAAAAAAATATATGAAAATCGGGATTTTTTTTTTAACGGAAAATGATTAAAAAACAAAAAAAATATATGAAAATCGGGATTTTTTTTTTAACGGAAAATGATTAAAAAGCAAAAAAAATATATGAAAATCGGGATTTTTTTTTTAGCGGAAAATGATAAAAAAGCAAAAAAAATATATAAAAATCGGGAATTTTTTTTTAGCGGAAAATGATTAAAAAGCAAAAAAAATATATGAAAATCGGGATTTTTTTTTTAACGGAAAATGATAAAAAAGCAAAAAAAATATATGAAAATCGGGATTTTTTTTTTAACGGAAAATGATTAAAAAGCAAAAAAAATATATGAAAATCGGGATTTTTTTTTTAGCGGAAAATGATAAAAAAGCAAAAAAAATATATGAAAATCGGGATTTTTTTTTTAACGGAAAATGATTAAAAAGCAAAAAAAATATATGAAAATCGGGATTTTTTTTTTAGCGGAAAATGATAAAAAAGCAAAAAAAATATATGAAAATCGGGATTTTTTTTTTAACGGAAAATGATTAAAAAGCAAAAAAAATATATGAAAATCGGGATTTTTTTTTTAGCGGAAAATTATAAAAAAGCAAAAAAAATATATAAAAATCGGGAATTTTTTTTTAGCGGAAAATGATTAAAAAGCAAAAAAAATATATGAAAATCGGGATTTTTTTTTTAGCGGAAAATGAAAAAAAAACAAAAAAAATATATGAAAATCGGGATTTTTTTTTTAGCGGAAAATGATTAAAAAGCAAAAAAAATATATGAAAATCTGGAAATTTTTTTTAACGGAAAATGATTAAAAAGCAAAAAAAATATATGAAAATCGGGAATTTTTTTTTAGCGGAAAATGAAAAAAAATCAAAAAAAATATATGAAAATCGGGATTTTTTTTTTAGCGGAAAATGATAAAAAAACAAAAAAAATATATGAAAATCGGGAATTTTTTTTTAGCGGAAAATGAAAAAAAAACAAAAAAAATATATGAAAATCGGGATTTTTTTTTTAGCGGAAAATGATTAAAAAGCAAAAAAAATATATGAAAATCTGGAATTTTTTTTTAACGGAAAATGATTAAAAAGCAAAAAAAATATATGAAAATCTGGAATTTTTTTTTAACGGAAAATGATTAAAAAGCAAAAAAAATATATGAAAATCTGGAATTTTTTTTTAACGGAAAATGATTAAAAAGCAAAAAAAATATATGAAAATCTGGAATTTTTTTTTAACGGAAAATGATTAAAAAGCAAAAAAAATATATGAAAATCGGGAATTTTTTTTTAACGGAAAATGATTAAAAAGCAAAAAAAATATATGAAAATCGGGATTTTTTTTTTAACGGAAAATGATTAAAAAGCAAAAAAAATATATGAAAATCGGGATTTTTTTTTTAGCGGAAAATGAAAAAAAAACAAAAAAAATATATGAAAATCGGGATTTTTTTTTTAACGGAAAATGATTAAAAAACAAAAAAAATATATGAAAATCGGGATTTTTTTTTTAGCGGAAAATGAAAAAAAAACAAAAAAAATATATGAAAATCGGGATTTTTTTTTTAACGGAAAATGATTAAAAAACAAAAAAAATATATGAAAATCGGGATTTTTTTTTTAACGGAAAATGATTAAAAAGCAAAAAAAATATATGAAAATCGGGATTTTTTTTTTAGCGGAAAATGATAAAAAAGCAAAAAAAATATATGAAAATCGGGATTTTTTTTTTAACGGAAAATGATTAAAAAGCAAAAAAAATATATGAAAATCGGGATTTTTTTTTTAGCGGAAAATGATAAAAAAGCAAAAAAAATATATGAAAATCGGGATTTTTTTTTTAACGGAAAATGATTAAAAAGCAAAAAAAATATATGAAAATCGGGATTTTTTTTTTAGCGGAAAATTATAAAAAAGCAAAAAAAATATATAAAAATCGGGAATTTTTTTTTAGCGGAAAATGATTAAAAAGCAAAAAAAATATATGAAAATCGGGATTTTTTTTTTAGCGGAAAATGAAAAAAAAACAAAAAAAATATATGAAAATCGGGATTTTTTTTTTAACGGAAAATGATTAAAAAACAAAAAAAATATATGAAAATCGGGATTTTTTTTTTAACGGAAAATGATTAAAAAGCAAAAAAAATATATGAAAATCGGGATTTTTTTTTTAGCGGAAAATGATAAAAAAGCAAAAAAAATATATGAAAATCGGGATTTTTTTTTTAACGGAAAATGATTAAAAAGCAAAAAAAATATATGAAAATCGGGATTTTTTTTTTAGCGGAAAATGATAAAAAAGCAAAAAAAATATATGAAAATCGGGATTTTTTTTTTAACGGAAAATGATTAAAAAGCAAAAAAAATATATGAAAATCTGGAATTTTTTTTTAACGGAAAATGATTAAAAAGCAAAAAAAATATATGAAAATCTGGAATTTTTTTTTAACGGAAAATGATTAAAAAGCAAAAAAAATATATGAAAATCTGGAATTTTTTTTTAACGGAAAATGATTAAAAAGCAAAAAAAATATATGAAAATCGGGAATTTTTTTTTAACGGAAAATGATTAAAAAGCAAAAAAAATATATGAAAATCGGGATTTTTTTTTTAACGGAAAATGATTAAAAAGCAAAAAAAATATATGAAAATCGGGATTTTTTTTTTAGCGGAAAATGAAAAAAAAACAAAAAAAATATATGAAAATCGGGATTTTTTTTTTAACGGAAAATGATTAAAAAACAAAAAAAATATATGAAAATCGGGATTTTTTTTTTAGCGGAAAATGAAAAAAAAACCAAAAAAATATATGAAAATCGGGATTTTTTTTTTAACGGAAAATGATTAAAAAACAAAAAAAATATATGAAAATCGGGATTTTTTTTTTAACGGAAAATGATTAAAAAGCAAAAAAAATATATGAAAATCGGGATTTTTTTTTTAGCGGAAAATGATAAAAAAGCAAAAAAAATATATAAAAATCGGGAATTTTTTTTTAGCGGAAAATGATTAAAAAGCAAAAAAAATATATGGAAATCGGGATTTTTTTTTTAACGGAAAATGATAAAAAAGCAAAAAAAATATATGAAAATCGGGAATTTTTTTTTAACGGAAAATGATTAAAAAGCAAAAAAAATATATGAAAATCGGGAATTTTTTTTTAGCGGAAAATGATAAAAAAGCAAAAAAAATATATGAAAATCGGGATTTTTTTTTTAACGGAAAATGATTAAAAAGCAAAAAAAATATATGAAAATCGGGATTTTTTTTTTAGCGGAAAATGATAAAAAAGCAAAAAAAATATATGAAAATCGGGATTTTTTTTTTAACGGAAAATGATTAAAAAGCAAAAAAAATATATGAAAATCGGGATTTTTTTTTTAGCGGAAAATGATAAAAAAGCAAAAAAAATATATAAAAATCGGGAATTTTTTTTTAGCGGAAAATGATAAAAAAAGCAAAAAAAATATATGAAAATCGGGAATTTTTTTTTAACGGAAAATGATAAAAAAGCAAAAAAAATATATGAAAATCGGGATTTTTTTTTTAACGGAAAATGATTAAAAAGCAAAAAAAATATATGAAAATCGGGATTTTTTTTTTAGCGGAAAATGATAAAAAAGCAAAAAAAATATATGAAAATCGGGATTTTTTTTTTAACGGAAAATGATTAAAAAGCAAAAAAAATATATGAAAATCGGGATTTTTTTTTTAGCGGAAAATGATAAAAAAGCAAAAAAAATATATGAAAATCGGGATTTTTTTTTTAACGGAAAATGATTAAAAAGCAAAAAAAATATATGAAAATCGGGATTTTTTTTTTAGCGGAAAATTATAAAAAAGCAAAAAAAATATATAAAAATCGGGAATTTTTTTTTAGCGGAAAATGATTAAAAAGCAAAAAAAATATATGAAAATCGGGATTTTTTTTTTAGCGGAAAATGAAAAAAAAACAAAAAAAATATATGAAAATCGGGATTTTTTTTTTAGCGGAAAATGATTAAAAAGCAAAAAAAATATATGAAAATCTGGAAATTTTTTTTAACGGAAAATGATTAAAAAGCAAAAAAAATATATGAAAATCGGGAATTTTTTTTTAGCGGAAAATGAAAAAAAAGCAAAAAAAATATATGAAAATCGGGATTTTTTTTTTAGCGGAAAATGAAAAAAAAACAAAAAAAATATATGAAAATCGGGAATTTTTTTTTAGCGGAAAATGAAAAAAAAACAAAAAAAATATATGAAAATCGGGATTTTTTTTTTAGCGGAAAATGATTAAAAAGCAAAAAAAATATATGAAAATCTGGAATTTTTTTTTAACGGAAAATGATTAAAAAGCAAAAAAAATATATGAAAATCTGGAATTTTTTTTTAACGGAAAATGATTAAAAAGCAAAAAAAATATATGAAAATCTGGAATTTTTTTTTAACGGAAAATGATTAAAAAGCAAAAAAAATATATGAAAATCTGGAATTTTTTTTTAACGGAAAATGATTAAAAAGCAAAAAAAATATATGAAAATCGGGAATTTTTTTTTAACGGAAAATGATTAAAAAGCAAAAAAAATATATGAAAATCGGGATTTTTTTTTTAACGGAAAATGATTAAAAAGCAAAAAAAATATATGAAAATCGGGATTTTTTTTTTAGCGGAAAATGAAAAAAAAACAAAAAAAATATATGAAAATCGGGATTTTTTTTTTAACGGAAAATGATTAAAAAACAAAAAAAATATATGAAAATCGGGATTTTTTTTTTAGCGGAAAATGAAAAAAAAACAAAAAAAATATATGAAAATCGGGATTTTTTTTTTAACGGAAAATGATTAAAAAACAAAAAAAATATATGAAAATCGGGATTTTTTTTTTAACGGAAAATGATTAAAAAGCAAAAAAAATATATGAAAATCGGGATTTTTTTTTTAGCGGAAAATGATAAAAAAGCAAAAAAAATATATGAAAATCGGGATTTTTTTTTTAACGGAAAATGATTAAAAAGCAAAAAAAATATATGAAAATCGGGATTTTTTTTTTAGCGGAAAATGATAAAAAAGCAAAAAAAATATATGAAAATCGGGATTTTTTTTTTAACGGAAAATGATTAAAAAGCAAAAAAAATATATGAAAATCGGGATTTTTTTTTTAGCGGAAAATTATAAAAAAGCAAAAAAAATATATAAAAATCGGGAATTTTTTTTTAGCGGAAAATGATTAAAAAGCAAAAAAAATATATGAAAATCGGGATTTTTTTTTTAGCGGAAAATGAAAAAAAAACAAAAAAAATATATGAAAATCGGGATTTTTTTTTTAACGGAAAATGATTAAAAAACAAAAAAAATATATGAAAATCGGGATTTTTTTTTTAACGGAAAATGATTAAAAAGCAAAAAAAATATATGAAAATCGGGATTTTTTTTTTAGCGGAAAATGATAAAAAAGCAAAAAAAATATATGAAAATCGGGATTTTTTTTTTAACGGAAAATGATTAAAAAGCAAAAAAAATATATGAAAATCGGGATTTTTTTTTTAGCGGAAAATGATAAAAAAGCAAAAAAAATATATGAAAATCGGGATTTTTTTTTTAACGGAAAATGATTAAAAAGCAAAAAAAATATATGAAAATCTGGAATTTTTTTTTAACGGAAAATGATTAAAAAGCAAAAAAAATATATGAAAATCTGGAATTTTTTTTTAACGGAAAATGATTAAAAAGCAAAAAAAATATATGAAAATCTGGAATTTTTTTTTAACGGAAAATGATTAAAAAGCAAAAAAAATATATGAAAATCGGGAATTTTTTTTTAACGGAAAATGATTAAAAAGCAAAAAAAATATATGAAAATCGGGATTTTTTTTTTAACGGAAAATGATTAAAAAGCAAAAAAAATATATGAAAATCGGGATTTTTTTTTTAGCGGAAAATGAAAAAAAAACAAAAAAAATATATGAAAATCGGGATTTTTTTTTTAACGGAAAATGATTAAAAAACAAAAAAAATATATGAAAATCGGGATTTTTTTTTTAGCGGAAAATGAAAAAAAAACCAAAAAAATATATGAAAATCGGGATTTTTTTTTTAACGGAAAATGATTAAAAAACAAAAAAAATATATGAAAATCGGGATTTTTTTTTTAACGGAAAATGATTAAAAAGCAAAAAAAATATATGAAAATCGGGATTTTTTTTTTAGCGGAAAATGATAAAAAAGCAAAAAAAATATATAAAAATCGGGAATTTTTTTTTAGCGGAAAATGATTAAAAAGCAAAAAAAATATATGGAAATCGGGATTTTTTTTTTAACGGAAAATGATAAAAAAGCAAAAAAAATATATGAAAATCGGGATTTTTTTTTTAACGGAAAATGATTAAAAAGCAAAAAAAATATATGAAAATCGGGAATTTTTTTTTTAGCGGAAAATGATAAAAAAGCAAAAAAAATATATGAAAATCGGGATTTTTTTTTTAACGGAAAATGATTAAAAAGCAAAAAAAATATATGAAAATCGGGATTTTTTTTTTAGCGGAAAATGATAAAAAAGCAAAAAAAATATATGAAAATCGGGATTTTTTTTTTAACGGAAAATGATTAAAAAGCAAAAAAAATATATGAAAATCGGGATTTTTTTTTTAGCGGAAAATGATAAAAAAGCAAAAAAAATATATGAAAATCGGGATTTTTTTTTTAACGGAAAATGATTAAAAAGCAAAAAAAATATATGAAAATCGGGATTTTTTTTTTAGCGGAAAATGATAAAAAAGCAAAAAAAATATATAAAAATCGGGAATTTTTTTTTAGCGGAAAATGATTAAAAAGCAAAAAAAATATATGAAAATCGGGATTTTTTTTTTAGCGGAAAATGAAAAAAAAACAAAAAAAATATATGAAAATCGGGATTTTTTTTTTAGCGGAAAATGATTAAAAAGCAAAAAAAATATATGAAAATCTGGAAATTTTTTTTAACGGAAAATGATTAAAAAGCAAAAAAAATATATGAAAATCGGGAATTTTTTTTTAGCGGAAAATGAAAAAAAAGCAAAAAAAATATATGAAAATCGGGATTTTTTTTTTAGCGGAAAATGAAAAAAAAACAAAAAAAATATATGAAAATCGGGATTTTTTTTTTAACGGAAAATGATTAAAAAGCAAAAAAAATATATGAAAATCGGGATTTTTTTTTTAGCGGAAAATGATAAAAAAGCAAAAAAAATATATAAAAATCTGGAATTTTTTTTTAGCGGAAAATGAAAAAAAAAACAAAAAATATATGAAAATCTGGAATTTTTTTTTAACGGAAAATGATTAAAAAGCAAAAAAAATATATGAAAATCGGGATTTTTTTTTTAGCGGAAAATGAAAAAAAAACAAAAAAAATATATGAAAATCGGGAATTTTTTTTTAACGGAAAATGATTAAAAAGCAAAAAAATTATATGAAAATCGGGATTTTTTTTTTAGCGGAAAATGATAAAAAAGCAAAAAAAATATATAAAAATCGGGAATTTTTTTTTAGCGGAAAATGAAAAAAAAACAAAAAAAATATATGAAAATCGGGATTTTTTTTTTAGCGGAAAATGATTAAAAAGCAAAAAAAATATATGAAAATCTGGAATTTTTTTTTAACGGAAAATGATTAAAAAGCAAAAAAAATATATGAAAATCTGGAATTTTTTTTTAACGGAAAATGATTAAAAAGCAAAAAAAATATATGAAAATCTGGAATTTTTTTTTAACGGAAAATGATTAAAAAGCAAAAAAAATATATGAAAATCTGGAATTTTTTTTTAACGGAAAATGATTAAAAAGCAAAAAAAATATATGAAAATCGGGAATTTTTTTTTAACGGAAAATGATTAAAAAGCAAAAAAAATATATGAAAATCTGGAATTTTTTTTTAACGGAAAATGATTAAAAAGCAAAAAAAATATATGAAAATCTGGAATTTTTTTTTAACGGAAAATGATTAAAAAGCAAAAAAAATATATGAAAATCTGGAATTTTTTTTTAACGGAAAATGATTAAAAAGCAAAAAAAATATATGAAAATCGGGAATTTTTTTTTAACGGAAAATGATTAAAAAGCAAAAAAAATATATGAAAATCGGGATTTTTTTTTTAACGGAAAATGATTAAAAAGCAAAAAAAATATATGAAAATCGGGATTTTTTTTTTAGCGGAAAATGAAAAAAAAACAAAAAAAATATATGAAAATCGGGATTTTTTTTTTAACGGAAAATGATTAAAAAACAAAAAAAATATATGAAAATCGGGATTTTTTTTTTAACGGAAAATGATAAAAAAGCAAAAAAAATATATGAAAATCGGGATTTTTTTTTTAACGGAAAATGATTAAAAACCAAAAAAAATATATGAAAATCGGGATTTTTTTTTTTAGCGGAAAATGATAAAAAAGCAAAAAAAATATATAAAAATCTGGAATTTTTTTTTAGCGGAAAATGAAAAAAAAACAAAAAATATATGAAAATCTGGAATTTTTTTTTAACGGAAAATGATTAAAAAGCAAAAAAAATATATGAAAATCGGGATTTTTTTTTTAGCGGAAAATGAAAAAAAAACAAAAAAAATATATGAAAATCGGGAATTTTTTTTTAACGGAAAATGATTAAAAAGCAAAAAAAATATATGAAAATCGGGATTTTTTTTTTAGCGGAAAATGATAAAAAAGCAAAAAAAATATATAAAAATCGGGAATTTTTTTTTAGCGGAAAATGAAAAAAAAACAAAAAAAATATATGAAAATCGGGATTTTTTTTTTAGCGGAAAATGATTAAAAAGCAAAAAAAATATATGAAAATCTGGAATTTTTTTTTAACGGAAAATGATTAAAAAGCAAAAAAAATATATGAAAATCGGGATTTTTTTTTTAGCGGAAAATGATAAAAAAGCAAAAAAAATATATGAAAATCGGGATTTTTTTTTTAACGGAAAATGATTAAAAAGCAAAAAAAATATATGAAAATCGGGATTTTTTTTTTAGCGGAAAATGATAAAAAAGCAAAAAAAATATATGAAAATCGGGATTTTTTTTTTAGCGGAAAATGATTAAAAAGCAAAAAAAATATATGAAAATCTGGAATTTTTTTTTAACGGAAAATGATTAAAAAGCAAAAAAAATATATGAAAATCTGGAATTTTTTTTTAACGGAAAATGATTAAAAAGCAAAAAAAATATATGAAAATCTGGAATTTTTTTTTAACGGAAAATGATTAAAAAGCAAAAAAAATATATGAAAATCGGGAATTTTTTTTTAACGGAAAATGATTAAAAAGCAAAAAAAATATATGAAAATCGGGATTTTTTTTTTAACGGAAAATGATTAAAAAGCAAAAAAAATATATGAAAATCGGGATTTTTTTTTTAGCGGAAAATGAAAAAAAAACAAAAAAAATATATGAAAATCGGGATTTTTTTTTTAACGGAAAATGATTAAAAAACAAAAAAAATATATGAAAATCGGGATTTTTTTTTTAGCGGAAAATGAAAAAAAAACCAAAAAAATATATGAAAATCGGGATTTTTTTTTTAACGGAAAATGATTAAAAAACAAAAAAAATATATGAAAATCGGGATTTTTTTTTTAACGGAAAATGATTAAAAAGCAAAAAAAATATATGAAAATCGGGATTTTTTTTTTAGCGGAAAATGATAAAAAAGCAAAAAAAATATATAAAAATCGGGAATTTTTTTTTAGCGGAAAATGATTAAAAAGCAAAAAAAATATATGGAAATCGGGATTTTTTTTTTAACGGAAAATGATAAAAAAGCAAAAAAAATATATGAAAATCGGGAATTTTTTTTTAACGGAAAATGATTAAAAAGCAAAAAAAATATATGAAAATCGGGAATTTTTTTTTAGCGGAAAATGATAAAAAAGCAAAAAAAATATATGAAAATCGGGATTTTTTTTTTAACGGAAAATGATTAAAAAGCAAAAAAAATATATGAAAATCGGGATTTTTTTTTTAGCGGAAAATGATAAAAAAGCAAAAAAAATATATGAAAATCGGGATTTTTTTTTTAACGGAAAATGATTAAAAAGCAAAAAAAATATATGAAAATCGGGATTTTTTTTTTAGCGGAAAATGATAAAAAAGCAAAAAAAATATATAAAAATCGGGAATTTTTTTTTAGCGGAAAATGATTAAAAAGCAAAAAAAATATATGAAAATCGGGATTTTTTTTTTAACGGAAAATGATAAAAAAGCAAAAAAAATATATGAAAATCGGGATTTTTTTTTTAACGGAAAATGATTAAAAAGCAAAAAAAATATATGAAAATCGGGATTTTTTTTTTAGCGGAAAATGATAAAAAAGCAAAAAAAATATATGAAAATCGGGATTTTTTTTTTAACGGAAAATGATTAAAAAGCAAAAAAAATATATGAAAATCGGGATTTTTTTTTTAGCGGAAAATGATAAAAAAGCAAAAAAAATATATGAAAATCGGGATTTTTTTTTTAACGGAAAATGATTAAAAAGCAAAAAAAATATATGAAAATCGGGATTTTTTTTTTAGCGGAAAATTATAAAAAAGCAAAAAAAATATATAAAAATCGGGAATTTTTTTTTAGCGGAAAATGATTAAAAAGCAAAAAAAATATATGAAAATCGGGATTTTTTTTTTAGCGGAAAATGAAAAAAAAACAAAAAAAATATATGAAAATCGGGATTTTTTTTTTAGCGGAAAATGATTAAAAAGCAAAAAAAATATATGAAAATCTGGAAATTTTTTTTAACGGAAAATGATTAAAAAGCAAAAAAAATATATGAAAATCGGGAATTTTTTTTTAGCGGAAAATGAAAAAAAAGCAAAAAAAATATATGAAAATCGGGATTTTTTTTTTAGCGGAAAATGAAAAAAAAACAAAAAAAATATATGAAAATCGGGAATTTTTTTTTAGCGGAAAATGAAAAAAAAACAAAAAAAATATATGAAAATCGGGATTTTTTTTTTAGCGGAAAATGATTAAAAAGCAAAAAAAATATATGAAAATCTGGAATTTTTTTTTAACGGAAAATGATTAAAAAGCAAAAAAAATATATGAAAATCTGGAATTTTTTTTTAACGGAAAATGATTAAAAAGCAAAAAAAATATATGAAAATCTGGAATTTTTTTTTAACGGAAAATGATTAAAAAGCAAAAAAAATATATGAAAATCTGGAATTTTTTTTTAACGGAAAATGATTAAAAAGCAAAAAAAATATATGAAAATCGGGAATTTTTTTTTAACGGAAAATGATTAAAAAGCAAAAAAAATATATGAAAATCGGGATTTTTTTTTTAACGGAAAATGATTAAAAAGCAAAAAAAATATATGAAAATCGGGATTTTTTTTTTAGCGGAAAATGAAAAAAAAACAAAAAAAATATATGAAAATCGGGATTTTTTTTTTAACGGAAAATGATTAAAAAACAAAAAAAATATATGAAAATCGGGATTTTTTTTTTAGCGGAAAATGAAAAAAAAACAAAAAAAATATATGAAAATCGGGATTTTTTTTTTAACGGAAAATGATTAAAAAACAAAAAAAATATATGAAAATCGGGATTTTTTTTTTAACGGAAAATGATTAAAAAGCAAAAAAAATATATGAAAATCGGGATTTTTTTTTTAGCGGAAAATGATAAAAAAGCAAAAAAAATATATGAAAATCGGGATTTTTTTTTTAACGGAAAATGATTAAAAAGCAAAAAAAATATATGAAAATCGGGATTTTTTTTTTAGCGGAAAATGATAAAAAAGCAAAAAAAATATATGAAAATCGGGATTTTTTTTTTAACGGAAAATGATTAAAAAGCAAAAAAAATATATGAAAATCGGGATTTTTTTTTTAGCGGAAAATTATAAAAAAGCAAAAAAAATATATAAAAATCGGGAATTTTTTTTTAGCGGAAAATGATTAAAAAGCAAAAAAAATATATGAAAATCGGGATTTTTTTTTTAGCGGAAAATGAAAAAAAAACAAAAAAAATATATGAAAATCGGGATTTTTTTTTTAACGGAAAATGATTAAAAAACAAAAAAAATATATGAAAATCGGGATTTTTTTTTTAACGGAAAATGATTAAAAAGCAAAAAAAATATATGAAAATCGGGATTTTTTTTTTAGCGGAAAATGATAAAAAAGCAAAAAAAATATATGAAAATCGGGATTTTTTTTTTAACGGAAAATGATTAAAAAGCAAAAAAAATATATGAAAATCGGGATTTTTTTTTTAGCGGAAAATGATAAAAAAGCAAAAAAAATATATGAAAATCGGGATTTTTTTTTTAACGGAAAATGATTAAAAAGCAAAAAAAATATATGAAAATCTGGAATTTTTTTTTAACGGAAAATGATTAAAAAGCAAAAAAAATATATGAAAATCTGGAATTTTTTTTTAACGGAAAATGATTAAAAAGCAAAAAAAATATATGAAAATCTGGAATTTTTTTTTAACGGAAAATGATTAAAAAGCAAAAAAAATATATGAAAATCGGGAATTTTTTTTTAACGGAAAATGATTAAAAAGCAAAAAAAATATATGAAAATCGGGATTTTTTTTTTAACGGAAAATGATTAAAAAGCAAAAAAAATATATGAAAATCGGGATTTTTTTTTTAGCGGAAAATGAAAAAAAAACAAAAAAAATATATGAAAATCGGGATTTTTTTTTTAACGGAAAATGATTAAAAAACAAAAAAAATATATGAAAATCGGGATTTTTTTTTTAGCGGAAAATGAAAAAAAAACCAAAAAAATATATGAAAATCGGGATTTTTTTTTTAACGGAAAATGATTAAAAAACAAAAAAAATATATGAAAATCGGGATTTTTTTTTTAACGGAAAATGATTAAAAAGCAAAAAAAATATATGAAAATCGGGATTTTTTTTTTAGCGGAAAATGATAAAAAAGCAAAAAAAATATATAAAAATCGGGAATTTTTTTTTAGCGGAAAATGATTAAAAAGCAAAAAAAATATATGGAAATCGGGATTTTTTTTTTAACGGAAAATGATAAAAAAGCAAAAAAAATATATGAAAATCGGGATTTTTTTTTTAACGGAAAATGATTAAAAAGCAAAAAAAATATATGAAAATCGGGAATTTTTTTTTTAGCGGAAAATGATAAAAAAGCAAAAAAAATATATGAAAATCGGGATTTTTTTTTTAACGGAAAATGATTAAAAAGCAAAAAAAATATATGAAAATCGGGATTTTTTTTTTAGCGGAAAATGATAAAAAAGCAAAAAAAATATATGAAAATCGGGATTTTTTTTTTAACGGAAAATGATTAAAAAGCAAAAAAAATATATGAAAATCGGGATTTTTTTTTTAGCGGAAAATGATAAAAAAGCAAAAAAAATATATGAAAATCGGGATTTTTTTTTTAACGGAAAATGATTAAAAAGCAAAAAAAATATATGAAAATCGGGATTTTTTTTTTAGCGGAAAATGATAAAAAAGCAAAAAAAATATATAAAAATCGGGAATTTTTTTTTAGCGGAAAATGATTAAAAAGCAAAAAAAATATATGAAAATCGGGATTTTTTTTTTAGCGGAAAATGAAAAAAAAACAAAAAAAATATATGAAAATCGGGATTTTTTTTTTAGCGGAAAATGATTAAAAAGCAAAAAAAATATATGAAAATCTGGAAATTTTTTTTAACGGAAAATGATTAAAAAGCAAAAAAAATATATGAAAATCGGGAATTTTTTTTTAGCGGAAAATGAAAAAAAAGCAAAAAAAATATATGAAAATCGGGATTTTTTTTTTAGCGGAAAATGAAAAAAAAACAAAAAAAATATATGAAAATCGGGATTTTTTTTTTAACGGAAAATGATTAAAAAGCAAAAAAAATATATGAAAATCGGGATTTTTTTTTTAGCGGAAAATGATAAAAAAGCAAAAAAAATATATAAAAATCTGGAATTTTTTTTTAGCGGAAAATGAAAAAAAAACAAAAAATATATGAAAATCTGGAATTTTTTTTAACGGAAAATGATTAAAAAGCAAAAAAAATATATGAAAATCGGGATTTTTTTTTTAGCGGAAAATGAAAAAAAAACAAAAAAAATATATGAAAATCGGGAATTTTTTTTTAACGGAAAATGATTAAAAAGCAAAAAAATTATATGAAAATCGGGATTTTTTTTTAGCGGAAAATGATAAAAAAGCAAAAAAAATATATAAAAATCGGGAATTTTTTTTTAGCGGAAAATGAAAAAAAAACAAAAAAAATATATGAAAATCGGGATTTTTTTTTTAGCGGAAAATGATTAAAAAGCAAAAAAAATATATGAAAATCTGGAATTTTTTTTTAACGGAAAATGATTAAAAAGCAAAAAAAATATATGAAAATCTGGAATTTTTTTTTAACGGAAAATGATTAAAAAGCAAAAAAAATATATGAAAATCTGGAATTTTTTTTTAACGGAAAATGATTAAAAAGCAAAAAAAATATATGAAAATCTGGAATTTTTTTTTAACGGAAAATGATTAAAAAGCAAAAAAAATATATGAAAATCGGGAATTTTTTTTTAACGGAAAATGATTAAAAAGCAAAAAAAATATATGAAAATCTGGAATTTTTTTTTAACGGAAAATGATTAAAAAGCAAAAAAAATATATGAAAATCTGGAATTTTTTTTTAACGGAAAATGATTAAAAAGCAAAAAAAATATATGAAAATCTGGAATTTTTTTTTAACGGAAAATGATTAAAAAGCAAAAAAAATATATGAAAATCGGGAATTTTTTTTTAACGGAAAATGATTAAAAAGCAAAAAAAATATATGAAAATCGGGATTTTTTTTTTAACGGAAAATGATTAAAAAGCAAAAAAAATATATGAAAATCGGGATTTTTTTTTTAGCGGAAAATTAAAAAAAAAAAAAAAAAATATATGAAAATCGGGATTTTTTTTTTAACGGAAAATGATTAAAAAACAAAAAAAATATATGAAAATCGGGATTTTTTTTTTAACGGAAAATGATAAAAAAGCAAAAAAAATATATGAAAATCGGGATTTTTTTTTTAACGGAAAATGATTAAAAAGCAAAAAAAATATATGAAAATCGGGATTTTTTTTTTTAGCGGAAAATGATAAAAAAGCAAAAAAAATATATAAAAATCTGGAATTTTTTTTTAGCGGAAAATGAAAAAAAAACAAAAAATATATGAAAATCTGGAATTTTTTTTTAACGGAAAATGATTAAAAAGCAAAAAAAATATATGAAAATCGGGATTTTTTTTTTAGCGGAAAATGAAAAAAAAACAAAAAAAATATATGAAAATCGGGAATTTTTTTTTAACGGAAAATGATTAAAAAGCAAAAAAAATATATGAAAATCGGGATTTTTTTTTTAGCGGAAAATGATAAAAAAGCAAAAAAAATATATAAAAATCGGGAATTTTTTTTTAGCGGAAAATGAAAAAAAAACAAAAAAAATATATGAAAATCGGGATTTTTTTTTTAGCGGAAAATGATTAAAAAGCAAAAAAAATATATGAAAATCTGGAATTTTTTTTTAACGGAAAATGATTAAAAAGCAAAAAAAATATATGAAAATCGGGATTTTTTTTTTAGCGGAAAATGATAAAAAAGCAAAAAAAATATATGAAAATCGGGATTTTTTTTTTAACGGAAAATGATTAAAAAGCAAAAAAAATATATGAAAATCGGGATTTTTTTTTTAGCGGAAAATGATAAAAAAGCAAAAAAAATATATAAAAATCGGGAATTTTTTTTTAGCGGAAAATGAAAAAAAAACAAAAAAAATATATGAAAATCGGGATTTTTTTTTTAACGGAAAATGATTAAAAAGCAAAAAAAATATATGAAAATCCGGATTTTTTTTTTAGCGGAAAATGAAAAAAAAACAAAAAAAATATATGAAAATCGGGATTTTTTTTTTAGCGGAAAATGATTAAAAAGCAAAAAAAATATATGAAAATCTGGAAATTTTTTTTAACGGAAAATGATTAAAAAGCAAAAAAAATATATGAAAATCGGGAATTTTTTTTTAGCGGAAAATGAAAAAAAAGCAAAAAAAATATATGAAAATCGGGATTTTTTTTTTAGCGGAAAATGAAAAAAAAACAAAAAAAATATATGAAAATCGGGATTTTTTTTTTAACGGAAAATGATTAAAAAGCAAAAAAAATATATGAAAATCGGGATTTTTTTTTTAGCGGAAAATGATAAAAAAGCAAAAAAAATATATAAAAATCTGGAATTTTTTTTTAGCGGAAAATGAAAAAAAAACAAAAAATATATGAAAATCTGGAATTTTTTTTTAACGGAAAATGATTAAAAAGCAAAAAAAATATATGAAAATCGGGATTTTTTTTTTAGCGGAAAATGAAAAAAAAACAAAAAAAATATATGAAAACGGGAATTTTTTTTTAACGGAAAATGATTAAAAAGCAAAAAAAATATATGAAAATCGGGATTTTTTTTTTAGCGGAAAATGATAAAAAAGCAAAAAAAATATATAAAAATCGGGAATTTTTTTTTAGCGGAAAATGAAAAAAAAACAAAAAAAATATATGAAAATCGGGATTTTTTTTTTAGCGGAAAATGATTAAAAAGCAAAAAAAATATATGAAAATCTGGAATTTTTTTTTAACGGAAAATGATTAAAAAGCAAAAAAAATATATGAAAATCTGGAATTTTTTTTTAACGGAAAATGATTAAAAAGCAAAAAAAATATATGAAAATCTGGAATTTTTTTTTAACGGAAAATGATTAAAAAGCAAAAAAAATATATGAAAATCTGGAATTTTTTTTTAACGGAAAATGATTAAAAAGCAAAAAAAATATATGAAAATCGGGAATTTTTTTTTAACGGAAAATGATTAAAAAGCAAAAAAAATATATGAAAATCTGGAATTTTTTTTTAACGGAAAATGATTAAAAAGCAAAAAAAATATATGAAAATCTGGAATTTTTTTTTAACGGAAAATGATTAAAAAGCAAAAAAAATATATGAAAATCTGGAATTTTTTTTTAACGGAAAATGATTAAAAAGCAAAAAAAATATATGAAAATCGGGAATTTTTTTTTAACGGAAAATGATTAAAAAGCAAAAAAAATATATGAAAATCGGGAATTTTTTTTTAACGGAAAATGATTAAAAAGCAAAAAAAATATATGAAAATCGGGATTTTTTTTTTAGCGGAAAATGAAAAAAAAAACAAAAAAAATATATGAAAATCGGGATTTTTTTTTTAACGGAAAATGATTAAAAAACAAAAAAAATATATGAAAATCGGGATTTTTTTTTTAGCGGAAAATGAAAAAAAAACCAAAAAAATATATGAAAATCGGGATTTTTTTTTTAACGGAAAATGATTAAAAAACAAAAAAAATATATGAAAATCGGGATTTTTTTTTTAGCGGAAAATGATAAAAAAGCAAAAAAAATATATAAAAATCGGGAATTTTTTTTTAGCGGAAAATGATTAAAAAGCAAAAAAAATATATGAAAATCGGGATTTTTTTTTTAGCGGAAAATGAAAAAAAAACAAAAAAAATATATGAAAATCGGGATTTTTTTTTTAGCGGAAAATGATTAAAAAGCAAAAAAAATATATGAAAATCTGGAAAAATTTTTTAACGGAAAATGATTAAAAAGCAAAAAAAATATATGAAAATCGGGAATTTTTTTTTAGCGGAAAATGAAAAAAAAGCAAAAAAAATATATGAAAATCGGGATTTTTTTTTTAGCGGAAAATAAAAAAAAAACAAAAAAAATATATGAAAATCGGGATTTTTTTTTTAACGGAAAATGATTAAAAAGCAAAAAAAATATATGAAAATCGGGATTTTTTTTTTAGCGGAAAATGATAAAAAAGCAAAAAAAATATATAAAAATCTGGAATTTTTTTTTAGCGGAAAATGAAAAAAAAACAAAAAATATATGAAAATCTGGAATTTTTTTTTAACGGAAAATGATTAAAAAGCAAAAAAAATATATGAAAATCGGGATTTTTTTTTTAGCGGAAAATGAAAAAAAAACAAAAAAAATATATGAAAATCGGGAATTTTTTTTTAACGGAAAATGATTAAAAAGCAAAAAAAATATATGAAAATCGGGATTTTTTTTTTAGCGGAAAATGATAAAAAAGCAAAAAAAATATATAAAAATCGGGAATTTTTTTTTAGCGGAAAATGAAAAAAAAACAAAAAAAATATATGAAAATCGGGATTTTTTTTTTAGCGGAAAATGATTAAAAAGCAAAAAAAATATATGAAAATCTGGAATTTTTTTTTAACGGAAAATGATTAAAAAGCAAAAAAAATATATGAAAATCTGGAATTTTTTTTTAACGGAAAATGATTAAAAAGCAAAAAAAATATATGAAAATCTGGAATTTTTTTTTAACGGAAAATGATTAAAAAGCAAAAAAAATATATGAAAATCTGGAATTTTTTTTTAACGGAAAATGATTAAAAAGCAAAAAAAATATATGAAAATCGGGAATTTTTTTTTAACGGAAAATGATTAAAAAGCAAAAAAAATATATGAAAATCGGGATTTTTTTTTTAGCGGAAAATGATAAAAAAGCAAAAAAAATATATAAAAATCGGGAATTTTTTTTTAGCGGAAAATGAAAAAAAAACAAAAAAAATATATGAAAATCGGGATTTTTTTTTTAGCGGAAAATGATTAAAAAGCAAAAAAAATATATGAAAATCTGGAATTTTTTTTTAACGGAAAATGATTAAAAAGCAAAAAAAATATATGAAAATCTGGAAAAAAATTTTAACGGAAAATGATTAAAAAGCAAAAAAAATATATGAAAATCTGGAATTTTTTTTTAACGGAAAATGATTAAAAAGCAAAAAAAATATATGAAAATCTGGAATTTTTTTTTAACGGAAAATGATTAAAAAGCAAAAAAAATATATGAAAATCGGGAATTTTTTTTTAACGGAAAATGATTAAAAAGCAAAAAAAATATATGAAAATCGGGATTTTTTTTTTAACGGAAAATGATTAAAAAGCAAAAAAAATATATGAAAATCGGGATTTTTTTTTTAGCGGAAAATGAAAAAAAAACAAAAAAAATATATGAAAATCGGGATTTTTTTTTTAACGGAAAATGATTAAAAAACAAAAAAAATATATGAAAATCGGGATTTTTTTTTTAGCGGAAAATGAAAAAAAAACCAAAAAAATATATGAAAATCGGGATTTTTTTTTTAACGGAAAATGATTAAAAAACAAAAAAAATATATGAAAATCGGGATTTTTTTTTTAACGGAAAATGATTAAAAAGCAAAAAAAATATATGAAAATCGGGATTTTTTTTTTAGCGGAAAATGATAAAAAAGCAAAAAAAATATATAAAAATCGGGAATTTTTTTTTAGCGGAAAATGATTAAAAAGCAAAAAAAATATATGAAAATCGGGATTTTTTTTTTAACGGAAAATGATAAAAAAGCAAAAAAAATATATGAAAATCGGGATTTTTTTTTTAACGGAAAATGATTAAAAAGCAAAAAAAATATATGAAAATCGGGATTTTTTTTTTAGCGGAAAATGATAAAAAAGCAAAAAAAATATATGAAAATCGGGATTTTTTTTTTAACGGAAAATGATTAAAAAGCAAAAAAAATATATGAAAATCGGGATTTTTTTTTTAGCGGAAAATGATAAAAAAGCAAAAAAAATATATGAAAATCGGGATTTTTTTTTTAACGGAAAATGATTAAAAAGCAAAAAAAATATATGAAAATCGGGATTTTTTTTTTAGCGGAAAATGATAAAAAAGCAAAAAAAATATATAAAAATCTGGAATTTTTTTTTAGCGGAAAATGAAAAAAAAACAAAAAATATATGAAAATCTGGAATTTTTTTTTAACGGAAAATGATTAAAAAGCAAAAAAAATATATGAAAATCGGGATTTTTTTTTTAGCGGAAAATGAAAAAAAAACAAAAAAAATATATGAAAATCGGGAATTTTTTTTTAACGGAAAATGATTAAAAAGCAAAAAAAATATATGAAAATCGGGATTTTTTTTTTAGCGGAAAATGATAAAAAAGCAAAAAAAATATATAAAAATCGGGAATTTTTTTTTAGCGGAAAATGAAAAAAAAACAAAAAAAATATATGAAAATCGGGATTTTTTTTTTAGCGGAAAATGATTAAAAAGCAAAAAAAATATATGAAAATCTGGAATTTTTTTTTAACGGAAAATGATTAAAAAGCAAAAAAAATATATGAAAATCTGGAATTTTTTTTTAACGGAAAATGATTAAAAAGCAAAAAAAATATATGAAAATCTGGAATTTTTTTTTAACGGAAAATGATTAAAAAGCAAAAAAAATATATGAAAATCTGGAATTTTTTTTTAACGGAAAATGATTAAAAAGCAAAAAAAATATATGAAAATCGGGAATTTTTTTTTAACGGAAAATGATTAAAAAGCAAAAAAAATATATGAAAATCTGGAATTTTTTTTTAACGGAAAATGATTAAAAAGCAAAAAAAATATATGAAAATCTGGAATTTTTTTTTAACGGAAAATGATTAAAAAGCAAAAAAAATATATGAAAATCTGGAATTTTTTTTTAACGGAAAATGATTAAAAAGCAAAAAAAATATATGAAAATCGGGAATTTTTTTTTAACGGAAAATGATTAAAAAGCAAAAAAAATATATGAAAATCGGGATTTTTTTTTTAACGGAAAATGATTAAAAAGCAAAAAAAATATATGAAAATCGGGATTTTTTTTTTAGCGGAAAATGAAAAAAAAACAAAAAAAATATATGAAAATCGGGATTTTTTTTTTAACGGAAAATGATTAAAAAACAAAAAAAATATATGAAAATCGGGATTTTTTTTTTAGCGGAAAATGAAAAAAAAACCAAAAAAATATATGAAAATCGGGATTTTTTTTTTAACGGAAAATGATTAAAAAACAAAAAAAATATATGAAAATCGGGATTTTTTTTTTAACGGAAAATGATTAAAAAGCAAAAAAAATATATGAAAATCGGGATTTTTTTTTTAACGGAAAATGATTAAAAAGCAAAAAAAATATATGAAAATCGGGATTTTTTTTTTAGCGGAAAATGATAAAAAAGCAAAAAAAATATATAAAAATCTGGAATTTTTTTTTAGCGGAAAATGAAAAAAAAACAAAAAATATATGAAAATCTGGAATTTTTTTTTAACGGAAAATGATTAAAAAGCAAAAAAAATATATGAAAATCGGGATTTTTTTTTTAGCGGAAAATGAAAAAAAAACAAAAAAAATATATGAAAATCGGGAATTTTTTTTTAACGGAAAATGATTAAAAAGCAAAAAAAATATATGAAAATCGGGATTTTTTTTTTAGCGGAAAATGATAAAAAAGCAAAAAAAATATATAAAAATCGGGAATTTTTTTTTAGCGGAAAATGAAAAAAAAACAAAAAAAATATATGAAAATCGGGATTTTTTTTTTAGCGGAAAATGATTAAAAAGCAAAAAAAATATATGAAAATCTGGAATTTTTTTTTAACGGAAAATGATTAAAAAGCAAAAAAAATATATGAAAATCTGGAATTTTTTTTTAACGGAAAATGATTAAAAAGCAAAAAAAATATATGAAAATCTGGAATTTTTTTTTAACGGAAAATGATTAAAAAGCAAAAAAAATATATGAAAATCTGGAATTTTTTTTTAACGGAAAATGATTAAAAAGCAAAAAAAATATATGAAAATCGGGAATTTTTTTTTAACGGAAAATGATTAAAAAGCAAAAAAAATATATGAAAATCGGGATTTTTTTTTTAACGGAAAATGATTAAAAAGCAAAAAAAATATATGAAAATCGGGATTTTTTTTTTAGCGGAAAATGAAAAAAAAACAAAAAAAATATATGAAAATCGGGAATTTTTTTTTAACGGAAAATGATTAAAAAGCAAAAAAAATATATGAAAATCGGGATTTTTTTTTTAGCGGAAAATGATAAAAAAGCAAAAAAAATATATAAAAATCGGGAATTTTTTTTTAGCGGAAAATGAAAAAAAAACAAAAAAAATATATGAAAATCGGGATTTTTTTTTTAGCGGAAAATGATTAAAAAGCAAAAAAAATATATGAAAATCTGGAATTTTTTTTTAACGGAAAATGATTAAAAAGCAAAAAAAATATATGAAAATCTGGAATTTTTTTTTAACGGAAAATGATTAAAAAGCAAAAAAAATATATGAAAATCGGGATTTTTTTTTTAACGGAAAATGATAAAAAAGCAAAAAAAATATATGAAAATCGGGATTTTTTTTTTAACGGAAAATGATTAAAAAGCAAAAAAAATATATGAAAATCGGGATTTTTTTTTTAGCGGAAAATGATAAAAAAGCAAAAAAAATATATGAAAATCGGGATTTTTTTTTTAACGGAAAATGATTAAAAAACAAAAAAAATATATGAAAATCGGGATTTTTTTTTTAGCGGAAAATGAAAAAAAAACCAAAAAAATATATGAAAATCGGGAATTTTTTTTTAACGGAAAATGATTAAAAAACAAAAAAAATATATGAAAATCGGGATTTTTTTTTTAACGGAAAATGATTAAAAAGCAAAAAAAATATATGAAAATCGGGATTTTTTTTTTAACGGAAAATGATTAAAAAGCAAAAAAAATATATGAAAATCGGGATTTTTTTTTTAGCGGAAAATGATAAAAAAGCAAAAAAAATATATAAAAATCTGGAATTTTTTTTTAGCGGAAAATGAAAAAAAAACAAAAAATATATGAAAATCTGGAATTTTTTTTTAACGGAAAATGATTAAAAAGCAAAAAAAATATATGAAAATCGGGATTTTTTTTTTAGCGGAAAATGAAAAAAAAACAAAAAAAATATATGAAAATCGGGAATTTTTTTTTAACGGAAAATGATTAAAAAGCAAAAAAAATATATGAAAATCGGGATTTTTTTTTTAGCGGAAAATGATAAAAAAGCAAAAAAAATATATAAAAATCGGGAATTTTTTTTTAGCGGAAAATGAAAAAAAAAAAAAAAAAAAAAATTAAAATCGGGAATTTTTTTTTAGCGGAAAATGATTAAAAAGCAAAAAAAATATATGAAAATCTGGAATTTTTTTTTAACGGAAAATGATTAAAAAGCAAAAAAAATATATGAAAATCTGGAATTTTTTTTTAACGGAAAATGATTAAAAAGCAAAAAAAATATATGAAAATCTGGAATTTTTTTTTAACGGAAAATGATTAAAAAGCAAAAAAAATATATGAAAATCTGGAATTTTTTTTTAACGGAAAATGATTAAAAAGCAAAAAAAATATATGAAAATCGGGAATTTTTTTTTAACGGAAAATGATTAAAAAGCAAAAAAAATATATGAAAATCGGGATTTTTTTTTTAACGGAAAATGATTAAAAAGCAAAAAAAATATATGAAAATCGGGATTTTTTTTTTAGCGGAAAATGAAAAAAAAACAAAAAAAATATATGAAAATCGGGAATTTTTTTTTAACGGAAAATGATTAAAAAGCAAAAAAAATATATGAAAATCGGGATTTTTTTTTTAGCGGAAAATGATAAAAAAGCAAAAAAAATATATAAAAATCGGGAATTTTTTTTTAGCGGAAAATGAAAAAAAAACAAAAAAAATATATGAAAATCGGGATTTTTTTTTTAGCGGAAAATGATTAAAAAGCAAAAAAAATATATGAAAATCTGGAATTTTTTTTTAACGGAAAATGATTAAAAAGCAAAAAAAATATATTAAAATCTGGAATTTTTTTTTAACGGAAAATGATTAAAAAGCAAAAAAAATATATGAAAATCGGGATTTTTTTTTTAACGGAAAATGATAAAAAAGCAAAAAAAATATATGAAAATCGGGATTTTTTTTTTAACGGAAAATGATTAAAAAGCAAAAAAAATATATGAAAATCGGGATTTTTTTTTTAGCGGAAAATGATAAAAAAGCAAAAAAAATATATGAAAATCGGGATTTTTTTTTTAACGGAAAATGATTAAAAAGCAAAAAAAATATATGAAAATCGGGATTTTTTTTTTAGCGGAAAATGATAAAAAAGCAAAAAAAATATATGAAAATCGGGATTTTTTTTTTAACGGAAAATGATTAAAAAGCAAAAAAAATATATGAAAATCGGGATTTTTTTTTTAGCGGAAAATGATAAAAAAGCAAAAAAAATATATGAAAATCGGGAATTTTTTTTTAACGGAAAATGATTAAAAAGCAAAAAAAATATATGAAAATCGGGATTTTTTTTTTAGCGGAAAATGATAAAAAAGCAAAAAAAATATATAAAAATCTGGAATTTTTTTTTAGCGGAAAATGAAAAAAAAACAAAAAATATATGAAAATCTGGAAAATTTTTTTAACGGAAAATGATTAAAAAGCAAAAAAAATATATGAAAATCGGGATTTTTTTTTTAGCGGAAAATGAAAAAAAAACAAAAAAAATATATGAAAATCGGGAATTTTTTTTTAACGGAAAATGATTAAAAAGCAAAAAAAATATATGAAAATCGGGATTTTTTTTTTAGCGGAAAATGATAAAAAAGCAAAAAAAATATATAAAAATCGGGAATTTTTTTTTAGCGGAAAATGAAAAAAAAACAAAAAAAATATATGAAAATCGGGAATTTTTTTTTAGCGGAAAATGATTAAAAAGCAAAAAAAATATATGAAAATCTGGAATTTTTTTTTAACGGAAAATGATTAAAAAGCAAAAAAAATATATGAAAATCTGGAATTTTTTTTTAACGGAAAATGATTAAAAAGCAAAAAAAATATATGAAAATCGGGAATTTTTTTTTAACGGAAAATGATTAAAAAGCAAAAAAAATATATGAAAATCGGGATTTTTTTTTTAACGGAAAATGATTAAAAAGCAAAAAAAATATATGAAAATCGGGATTTTTTTTTTAGCGGAAAATGAAAAAAAAACAAAAAAAATATATGAAAATCGGGATTTTTTTTTTAACGGAAAATGATTAAAAAACAAAAAAAATATATGAAAATCGGGATTTTTTTTTTAGCGGAAAATGAAAAAAAAACAAAAAAAATATATGAAAATCGGGATTTTTTTTTTAACGGAAAATGATTAAAAAACAAAAAAAATATATGAAAATCGGGATTTTTTTTTTAACGGAAAATGATTAAAAAGCAAAAAAAATATATGAAAATCGGGATTTTTTTTTTAGCGGAAAATGATAAAAAAGCAAAAAAAATATATGAAAATCGGGATTTTTTTTTTAACGGAAAATGATTAAAAAGCAAAAAAAATATATGAAAATCGGGATTTTTTTTTTAGCGGAAAATGATAAAAAAGCAAAAAAAATATATGAAAATCGGGATTTTTTTTTTAACGGAAAATGATTAAAAAGCAAAAAAAATATATGAAAATCGGGATTTTTTTTTTAGCGGAAAATTATAAAAAAGCAAAAAAAATATATAAAAATCGGGAATTTTTTTTTAGCGGAAAATGATTAAAAAGCAAAAAAAATATATGAAAATCGGGATTTTTTTTTTAGCGGAAAATGAAAAAAAAACAAAAAAAATATATGAAAATCGGGATTTTTTTTTTAACGGAAAATGATTAAAAAACAAAAAAAATATATGAAAATCGGGATTTTTTTTTTAACGGAAAATGATTAAAAAGCAAAAAAAATATATGAAAATCGGGATTTTTTTTTTAGCGGAAAATGATAAAAAAGCAAAAAAAATATATGAAAATCGGGATTTTTTTTTTAACGGAAAATGATTAAAAAGCAAAAAAAATATATGAAAATCGGGATTTTTTTTTTAGCGGAAAATGATAAAAAAGCAAAAAAAATATATGAAAATCGGGATTTTTTTTTTAACGGAAAATGATTAAAAAGCAAAAAAAATATATGAAAATCTGGAATTTTTTTTTAACGGAAAATGATTAAAAAGCAAAAAAAATATATGAAAATCTGGAATTTTTTTTTAACGGAAAATGATTAAAAAGCAAAAAAAATATATGAAAATCTGGAATTTTTTTTTAACGGAAAATGATTAAAAAGCAAAAAAAATATATGAAAATCGGGAATTTTTTTTTAACGGAAAATGATTAAAAAGCAAAAAAAATATATGAAAATCGGGATTTTTTTTTTAACGGAAAATGATTAAAAAGCAAAAAAAATATATGAAAATCGGGATTTTTTTTTTAGCGGAAAATGAAAAAAAAACAAAAAAAATATATGAAAATCGGGATTTTTTTTTTAACGGAAAATGATTAAAAAACAAAAAAAATATATGAAAATCGGGATTTTTTTTTTAGCGGAAAATGAAAAAAAAACCAAAAAAATATATGAAAATCGGGATCTTTTTTTTAACGGAAAATGATTAAAAAACAAAAAAAATATATGAAAATCGGGATTTTTTTTTTAACGGAAAATGATTAAAAAGCAAAAAAAATATATGAAAATCGGGATTTTTTTTTTAGCGGAAAATGATAAAAAAGCAAAAAAAATATATAAAAATCGGGAATTTTTTTTTAGCGGAAAATGATTAAAAAGCAAAAAAAATATATGGAAATCGGGATTTTTTTTTTAACGGAAAATGATAAAAAAGCAAAAAAAATATATGAAAATCGGGATTTTTTTTTTAACGGAAAATGATTAAAAAGCAAAAAAAATATATGAAAATCGGGAATTTTTTTTTTAGCGGAAAATGATAAAAAAGCAAAAAAAATATATGAAAATCGGGATTTTTTTTTTAACGGAAAATGATTAAAAAGCAAAAAAAATATATGAAAATCGGGATTTTTTTTTTAGCGGAAAATGATAAAAAAGCAAAAAAAATATATGAAAATCGGGATTTTTTTTTTAACGGAAAATGATTAAAAAGCAAAAAAAATATATGAAAATCGGGATTTTTTTTTTAGCGGAAAATGATAAAAAAGCAAAAAAAATATATGAAAATCGGGATTTTTTTTTTAACGGAAAATGATTAAAAAGCAAAAAAAATATATGAAAATCGGGATTTTTTTTTTAGCGGAAAATGATAAAAAAGCAAAAAAAATATATAAAAATCGGGAATTTTTTTTTAGCGGAAAATGATTAAAAAGCAAAAAAAATATATGAAAATCGGGATTTTTTTTTTAGCGGAAAATGAAAAAAAAACAAAAAAAATATATGAAAATCGGGATTTTTTTTTTAGCGGAAAATGATTAAAAAGCAAAAAAAATATATGAAAATCTGGAAAAAATTTTTAACGGAAAATGATTAAAAAGCAAAAAAAATATATGAAAATCGGGAATTTATTTTTAGCGGAAAATGAAAAAAAAGCAAAAAAAATATATGAAAATCGGGATTTTTTTTTTAGCGGAAAATGAAAAAAAAACAAAAAAAATATATGAAAATCGGGATTTTTTTTTTAACGGAAAATGATTAAAAAGCAAAAAAAATATATGAAAATCGGGATTTTTTTTTTAGCGGAAAATGATAAAAAAGCAAAAAAAATATATAAAAATCTGGAATTTTTTTTTAGCGGAAAATGAAAAAAAAACAAAAAATATATGAAAATCTGGAATTTTTTTTTAACGGAAAATGATTAAAAAGCAAAAAAAATATATGAAAATCGGGATTTTTTTTTTAGCGGAAAATGAAAAAAAAACAAAAAAAATATATGAAAATCGGGAATTTTTTTTTAACGGAAAATGATTAAAAAGCAAAAAAAATATATGAAAATCGGGATTTTTTTTTTAGCGGAAAATGATAAAAAAGCAAAAAAAATATATAAAAATCGGGAATTTTTTTTTAGCGGAAAATGAAAAAAAAACAAAAAAAATATATGAAAATCGGGATTTTTTTTTTAGCGGAAAATGATTAAAAAGCAAAAAAAATATATGAAAATCTGGAATTTTTTTTTAACGGAAAATGATTAAAAAGCAAAAAAAATATATGAAAATCTGGAATTTTTTTTTAACGGAAAATGATTAAAAAGCAAAAAAAATATATGAAAATCTGGAATTTTTTTTTAACGGAAAATGATTAAAAAGCAAAAAAAATATATGAAAATCTGGAATTTTTTTTTAACGGAAAATGATTAAAAAGCAAAAAAAATATATGAAAATCGGGAATTTTTTTTTAACGGAAAATGATTAAAAAGCAAAAAAAATATATGAAAATCTGGAATTTTTTTTTAACGGAAAATGATTAAAAAGCAAAAAAAATATATGAAAATCTGGAATTTTTTTTTAACGGAAAATGATTAAAAAGCAAAAAAAATATATGAAAATCTGGAATTTTTTTTTAACGGAAAATGATTAAAAAGCAAAAAAAATATATGAAAATCGGGAATTTTTTTTTAACGGAAAATGATTAAAAAGCAAAAAAAATATATGAAAATCGGGATTTTTTTTTTAACGGAAAATGATTAAAAAGCAAAAAAAATATATGAAAATCGGGATTTTTTTTTTAGCGGAAAATGAAAAAAAAACAAAAAAAATATATGAAAATCGGGATTTTTTTTTTAACGGAAAATGATTAAAAAACAAAAAAAATATATGAAAATCGGGATTTTTTTTTTAACGGAAAATGATAAAAAAGCAAAAAAAATATATGAAAATCGGGATTTTTTTTTTAACGGAAAATGATTAAAAAGCAAAAAAAATATATGAAAATCGGGAATTTTTTTTTTAGCGGAAAATGATAAAAAAGCAAAAAAAATATATGAAAATCGGGATTTTTTTTTTAACGGAAAATGATTAAAAAGCAAAAAAAATATATGAAAATCGGGATTTTTTTTTTAGCGGAAAATGATAAAAAAGCAAAAAAAATATATGAAAATCGGGATTTTTTTTTTAACGGAAAATGATTAAAAAGCAAAAAAAATATATGAAAATCGGGATTTTTTTTTTAGCGGAAAATGATAAAAAAGCAAAAAAAATATATAAAAATCGGGAATTTTTTTTTAGCGGAAAATGATTAAAAAGCAAAAAAAATATATGAAAATCGGGATTTTTTTTTTAGCGGAAAATGAAAAAAAAACAAAAAAAATATATGAAAATCGGGATTTTTTTTTTAGCGGAAAATGATTAAAAAGCAAAAAAAATATATGAAAATCTGGAAATTTTTTTTAACGGAAAATGATTAAAAAGCAAAAAAAATATATGAAAATCGGGAATTTTTTTTTAGCGGAAAATGAAAAAAAAGCAAAAAAAATATATGAAAATCGGGATTTTTTTTTTAGCGGAAAATGAAAAAAAAACAAAAAAAATATATGAAAATCGGGATTTTTTTTTTAACGGAAAATGATTAAAAAGCAAAAAAAATATATGAAAATCGGGATTTTTTTTTTAGCGGAAAATGATAAAAAAGCAAAAAAAATATATAAAAATCTGGAATTTTTTTTTAGCGGAAAATGAAAAAAAAACAAAAAATATATGAAAATCTGGAATTTTTTTTTAACGGAAAATGATTAAAAAGCAAAAAAAATATATGAAAATCGGGATTTTTTTTTTAGCGGAAAATGAAAAAAAAACAAAAAAAATATATGAAAATCGGGAATTTTTTTTTAACGGAAAATGATTAAAAAGCAAAAAAAATATATGAAAATCGGGATTTTTTTTTTAGCGGAAAATGAAAAAAAAACAAAAAAAATATATGAAAATCGGGAATTTTTTTTTAACGGAAAATGATTAAAAAGCAAAAAAAATATATGAAAATCGGGATTTTTTTTTTAGCGGAAAATGATAAAAAAGCAAAAAAAATATATAAAAATCGGGAATTTTTTTTTAGCGGAAAATGAAAAAAAAACAAAAAAAATATATGAAAATCGGGATTTTTTTTTTAGCGGAAAATGATTAAAAAGCAAAAAAAATATATGAAAATCTGGAATTTTTTTTTAACGGAAAATGATTAAAAAGCAAAAAAAATATATGAAAATCGGGAATTTTTTTTTAGCGGAAAATGATTAAAAAGCAAAAAAAATATATGAAAATCTGGAAATTTTTTTTAACGGAAAATGATTAAAAAGCAAAAAAAATATATGAAAATCTGGAATTTTTTTTTAACGGAAAATGATTAAAAAGCAAAAAAAATATATGAAAATCGGGAATTTTTTTTTAACGGAAAATGATTAAAAAGCAAAAAAAATATATGAAAATCTGGAATTTTTTTTTAACGGAAAATGATTAAAAAGCAAAAAAAATATATGAAAATCTGGAATTTTTTTTTAACGGAAAATGATTAAAAAGCAAAAAAAATATATGAAAATCTGGAATTTTTTTTTAACGGAAAATGATTAAAAAGCAAAAAAAATATATGAAAATCGGGATTTTTTTTTTAGCGGAAAATGAAAAAAAAACAAAAAAAATATATGAAAATCGGGAATTTTTTTTTAACGGAAAATGATTAAAAAGCAAAAAAAATATATGAAAATCGGGATTTTTTTTTTAGCGGAAAATGATAAAAAAGCAAAAAAAATATATAAAAATCGGGAATTTTTTTTTAGCGGAAAATGAAAAAAAAACAAAAAAAATATATGAAAATCGGGATTTTTTTTTTAGCGGAAAATGATTAAAAAGCAAAAAAAATATATGAAAATCTGGAATTTTTTTTTAACGGAAAATGATTAAAAAGCAAAAAAAATATATGAAAATCTGGAATTTTTTTTTAACGGAAAATGATTAAAAAGCAAAAAAAATATATGAAAATCTGGAATTTTTTTTTAACGGAAAATGATTAAAAAGCAAAAAAAATATATGAAAATCTGGAATTTTTTTTTAACGGAAAATGATTAAAAAGCAAAAAAAATATATGAAAATCGGGAATTTTTTTTTAACGGAAAATGATTAAAAAGCAAAAAAAATATATGAAAATCTGGAATTTTTTTTTAACGGAAAATGATTAAAAAGCAAAAAAAATATATGAAAATCTGGAATTTTTTTTTAACGGAAAATGATTAAAAAGCAAAAAAAATATATGAAAATCTGGAATTTTTTTTTAACGGAAAATGATTAAAAAGCAAAAAAAATATATGAAAATCGGGAATTTTTTTTTAACGGAAAATGATTAAAAAGCAAAAAAAATATATGAAAATCGGGATTTTTTTTTTAACGGAAAATGATTAAAAAGCAAAAAAAATATATGAAAATCGGGATTTTTTTTTTAGCGGAAAATGAAAAAAAAACAAAAAAAATATATGAAAATCGGGATTTTTTTTTTAACGGAAAATGATTAAAAAACAAAAAAAATATATGAAAATCGGGATTTTTTTTTTAACGGAAAATGATAAAAAAGCAAAAAAAATATATGAAAATCGGGATTTTTTTTTTAACGGAAAATGATTAAAAAGCAAAAAAAATATATGAAAATCGGGAATTTTTTTTTTAGCGGAAAATGATAAAAAAGCAAAAAAAATATATGAAAATCGGGATTTTTTTTTTAACGGAAAATGATTAAAAAGCAAAAAAAATATATGAAAATCGGGATTTTTTTTTTAGCGGAAAATGATAAAAAAGCAAAAAAAATATATGAAAATCGGGATTTTTTTTTTAACGGAAAATGATTAAAAAGCAAAAAAAATATATGAAAATCGGGATTTTTTTTTTAGCGGAAAATGATAAAAAAGCAAAAAAAATATATAAAAATCGGGAATTTTTTTTTAGCGGAAAATGATTAAAAATCAAAAAAAATATATGAAAATCGGGATTTTTTTTTTAGCGGAAAATGAAAAAAAAACAAAAAAAATATATGAAAATCGGGATTTTTTTTTTAGCGGAAAATGATTAAAAAGCAAAAAAAATATATGAAAATCTGGAAATTTTTTTTAACGGAAAATGATTAAAAAGCAAAAAAAATATATGAAAATCGGGAATTTTTTTTTAGCGGAAAATGAAAAAAAAGCAAAAAAAATATATGAAAATCGGGATTTTTTTTTTAGCGGAAAATGAAAAAAAAACAAAAAAAATATATGAAAATCGGGATTTTTTTTTTAACGGAAAATGATTAAAAAGCAAAAAAAATATATGAAAATCGGGATTTTTTTTTTAGCGGAAAATGATAAAAAAGCAAAAAAAATATATAAAAATCTGGAATTTTTTTTTAGCGGAAAATGAAAAAAAAACAAAAAATATATGAAAATCTGGAATTTTTTTTTAACGGAAAATGATTAAAAAGCAAAAAAAATATATGAAAATCGGGATTTTTTTTTTAGCGGAAAATGAAAAAAAAACAAAAAAAATATATGAAAATCGGGAATTTTTTTTTAACGGAAAATGATTAAAAAGCAAAAAAAATATATGAAAATCGGGATTTTTTTTTTAGCGGAAAATGATAAAAAAGCAAAAAAAATATATAAAAATCGGGAATTTTTTTTTAGCGGAAAATGAAAAAAAAACAAAAAAAATATATGAAAATCGGGATTTTTTTTTTAGCGGAAAATGATTAAAAAGCAAAAAAAATATATGAAAATCTGGAATTTTTTTTTAACGGAAAATGATTAAAAAGCAAAAAAAATATATGAAAATCTGGAATTTTTTTTTAACGGAAAATGATTAAAAAGCAAAAAAAATATATGAAAATCTGGAAATTTTTTTTAACGGAAAATGATTAAAAAGCAAAAAAAATATATGAAAATCTGGAATTTTTTTTTAACGGAAAATGATTAAAAAGCAAAAAAAATATATGAAAATCGGGAATTTTTTTTTAACGGAAAATGATTAAAAAGCAAAAAAAATATATGAAAATCTGGAATTTTTTTTTAACGGAAAATGATTAAAAAGCAAAAAAAATATATGAAAATCTGGAATTTTTTTTTAACGGAAAATGATTAAAAAGCAAAAAAAATATATGAAAATCTGGAATTTTTTTTTAACGGAAAATGATTAAAAAGCAAAAAAAATATATGAAAATCGGGAATTTTTTTTTAACGGAAAATGATTAAAAAGCAAAAAAAATATATGAAAATCGGGATTTTTTTTTTAACGGAAAATGATTAAAAAGCAAAAAAAATATATGAAAATCGGGATTTTTTTTTTAGCGGAAAATGAAAAAAAAACAAAAAAAATATATGAAAATCGGGATTTTTTTTTTAACGGAAAATGATTAAAAAACAAAAAAAATATATGAAAATCGGGATTTTTTTTTTAGCGGAAAATGAAAAAAAAACCAAAAAAATATATGAAAATCGGGATTTTTTTTTTAACGGAAAATGATTAAAAAACAAAAAAAATATATGAAAATCGGGATTTTTTTTTTAGCGGAAAATGATAAAAAAGCAAAAAAAATATATAAAAATCGGGAATTTTTTTTTAGCGGAAAATGATTAAAAAGCAAAAAAAATATATGAAAATCGGGATTTTTTTTTTAGCGGAAAATGATAAAAAAGCAAAAAAAATATATAAAAATCGGGAATTTTTTTTTAGCGGAAAATGAAAAAAAAACAAAAAAAATATATGAAAATCGGGATTTTTTTTTTAGCGGAAAATGATTAAAAAGCAAAAAAAATATATGAAAATCTGGAATTTTTTTTTAACGGAAAATGATTAAAAAGCAAAAAAAATATATGAAAATCGGGAATTTTTTTTTAACGGAAAATGATTAAAAAGCAAAAAAAATATATGAAAATCTGGAATTTTTTTTTAACGGAAAATGATTAAAAAGCAAAAAAAATATATGAAAATCTGGAATTTTTTTTTAACGGAAAATGATTAAAAAGCAAAAAAAATATATGAAAATCGGGATTTTTTTTTTAGCGGAAAATGATAAAAAAGCAAAAAAAATATATCAAAATCGGGAATTTTTTTTTAGCGGAAAATGATAAAAAAGCACAAAAAATATATCAAAATCGGGAATTTTTTTTTAGCGGAAAATGAAAAAAAAACAAAAAAAATATATGAAAATCGGGATTTTTTTTTTAGCGGAAAATGATTAAAAAGCAAAAAAAATATATGAAAATCTGGAAATTTTTTTTAACGGAAAATGATTAAAAAGCAAAAAAAATATATGAAAATCTGGAATTTTTTTTTAACGGAAAATGATTAAAAAGCAAAAAAAATATATGAAAATCTGGAATTTTTTTTTAACGGAAAATGATTAAAAAGCAAAAAAAATATATGAAAATCTGGAATTTTTTTTTAACGGAAAATGATTAAAAAGCAAAAAAAATATATGAAAATCGGGATTTTTTTTTTAACGGAAAATGATTAAAAAGCAAAAAAAATATATGAAAATCGGGATTTTTTTTTTAGCGGAAAATGAAAAAAAAACAAAAAAAATATATGAAAATCGGGATTTTTTTTTTAACGGAAAATGATTAAAAAGCAAAAAAAATATATGAAAATCTGGAATTTTTTTTTTAACGGAAAATGATTAAAAAGCAAAAAAAATATATGAAAATCTGGAATTTTTTTTTAACGGAAAATGATTAAAAAGCAAAAAAAATATATGAAAATCTGGAATTTTTTTTTAACGGAAAATGATTAAAAAGCAAAAAAAATATATGAAAATCGGGAATTTTTTTTTAACGGAAAATGATTAAAAAGCAAAAAAAATATATGAAAATCGGGATTTTTTTTTTAGCGGAAAATGATAAAAAAGCAAAAAAAATATATAAAAATCGGGAATTTTTTTTTAGCGGAAAATGAAAAAAAAACAAAAAAAATATATGAAAATCGGGATTTTTTTTTTAGCGGAAAATGATTAAAAAGCAAAAAAAATATATGAAAATCTGGAATTTTTTTTTAACGGAAAATGATTAAAAAGCAAAAAAAATATATGAAAATCTGGAATTTTTTTTTAACGGAAAATGATTAAAAAGCAAAAAAAATATATGAAAATCGGGAATTTTTTTTTAACGGAAAATGATTAAAAAGCAAAAAAAATATATGAAAATCGGGATTTTTTTTTTAACGGAAAATGATTAAAAAGCAAAAAAAATATATGAAAATCGGGATTTTTTTTTTAGCGGAAAATGAAAAAAAAACAAAAAAAATATATGAAAATCGGGATTTTTTTTTTAACGGAAAATGATTAAAAAACAAAAAAAATATATGAAAATCGGGATTTTTTTTTTAGCGGAAAATGAAAAAAAAACCAAAAAAATATATTAAAATCGGGATTTTTTTTTTAACGGAAAATGATTAAAAAACAAAAAAAATATATGAAAATCGGGATTTTTTTTTTAACGGAAAATGATTAAAAAGCAAAAAAAATATATGAAAATCGGGATTTTTTTTTTAGCGGAAAATGATAAAAAAGCAAAAAAAATATATAAAAATCGGGAATTTTTTTTTAGCGGAAAATGATTAAAAAGCAAAAAAAATATATGAAAATCGGGATTTTTTTTTTAACGGAAAATGATTAAAAAGCAAAAAAAATATATGAAAATCGGGATTTTTTTTTTAACGGAAAATGATTAAAAAGCAAAAAAAATATATGAAAATCGGGATTTTTTTTTTAGCGGAAAATGATAAAAAAGCAAAAAAAATATATGAAAATCGGGATTTTTTTTTTAACGGAAAATGATTAAAAAGCAAAAAAAATATATGAAAATCTGGAATTTTTTTTTAACGGAAAATGATTAAAAAGCAAAAAAAATATATGAAAATCTGGAATTTTTTTTTAACGGAAAATGATTAAAAAGCAAAAAAAATATATGAAAATCGGGAATTTTTTTTTAACGGAAAATGATTAAAAAGCAAAAAAAATATATGAAAATCTGGAATTTTTTTTTAACGGAAAATGATTAAAAAGCAAAAAAAATATATGAAAATCTGGAATTTTTTTTTAACGGAAAATGATTAAAAAGCAAAAAAAATATATGAAAATCTGGAATTTTTTTTTAACGGAAAATGATTAAAAAGCAAAAAAAATATATGAAAATCTGGAATTTTTTTTTAACGGAAAATGATTAAAAAGCAAAAAAAATATATGAAAATCTGGAATTTTTTTTTAACGGAAAATGATTAAAAAGCAAAAAAAATATATGAAAATCTGGAATTTTTTTTTAACGGAAAATGATTAAAAAGCAAAAAAAATATATGAAAATCTGGAATTTTTTTTTAACGGAAAATGATTAAAAAGCAAAAAAAATATATGAAAATCGGGATTTTTTTTTTAACGGAAAATGATAAAAAAGCAAAAAAAATATATGAAAATCGGGATTTTTTTTTTAACGGAAAATGATTAAAAAGCAAAAAAAATATATGAAAATCGGGATTTTTTTTTTAGCGGAAAATGATAAAAAAGCAAAAAAAATATATGAAAATCGGGATTTTTTTTTTAACGGAAAATGATTAAAAAGCAAAAAAAATATATGAAAATCGGGATTTTTTTTTTAGCGGAAAATGATAAAAAAGCAAAAAAAATATATGAAAATCGGTATTTTTTTTTTAACGGAAAATGATTAAAAAGCAAAAAAAATATATGAAAATCGGGATTTTTTTTTTAGCGGAAAATGATAAAAAAGCAAAAAAAATATATGAAAATCTGGAATTTTTTTTTAACGGAAAATGATTAAAAAGCAAAAAAAATATATGAAAATCTGGAATTTTTTTTTAACGGAAAATGATTAAAAAGCAAAAAAAATATATGAAAATCTGGAATTTTTTTTTAACGGAAAATGATTAAAAAGCAAAAAAAATATATGAAAATCTGGAATTTTTTTTTAACGGAAAATGATTAAAAAGCAAAAAAAATATATGAAAATCTGGAATTTTTTTTTAACGGAAAATGATTAAAAAGCAAAAAAAATATATGAAAATCTGGAATTTTTTTTTAACGGAAAATGATTAAAAAGCAAAAAAAATATATGAAAATCTGGAATTTTTTTTTAACGGAAAATGATTAAAAAGCAAAAAAAATATATGAAAATCGGGATTTTTTTTTTAACGGAAAATGATAAAAAAGCAAAAAAAATATATGAAAATCGGGATTTTTTTTTTAACGGAAAATGATTAAAAAGCAAAAAAAATATATGAAAATCGGGATTTTTTTTTTAGCGGAAAATGATAAAAAAGCAAAAAAAATATATGAAAATCGGGATTTTTTTTTTAACGGAAAATGATTAAAAAGCAAAAAAAATATATGAAAATCGGGATTTTTTTTTTAGCGGAAAATGATAAAAAAGCAAAAAAAATATATGAAAATCGGGATTTTTTTTTTAACGGAAAATGATTAAAAAGCAAAAAAAATATATGAAAATCGGGATTTTTTTTTTAGCGGAAAATGATTAAAAAGCAAAAAAAATATATGAAAATCTGGAATTTTTTTTTAACGGAAAATGATTAAAAAGCAAAAAAAATATATGAAAATCTGGAATTTTTTTTTAACGGAAAATGATTAAAAAGCAAAAAAAATATATGAAAATCGGGAATTTTTTTTTAACGGAAAATGATTAAAAAGCAAAAAAAATATATGAAAATCTGGAATTTTTTTTTAACGGAAAATGATTAAAAAGCAAAAAAAATATATGAAAATCTGGAATTTTTTTTTAACGGAAAATGATTAAAAAGCAAAAAAAATATATGAAAATCTGGAATTTTTTTTTAACGGAAAATGATTAAAAAGCAAAAAAAATATATGAAAATCGGGAATTTTTTTTTAACGGAAAATGATTAAAAAGCAAAAAAAATATATGAAAATCGGGATTTTTTTTTTAACGGAAAATGATTAAAAAGCAAAAAAAATATATGAAAATCGGGATTTTTTTTTTAGCGGAAAATGAAAAAAAAACAAAAAAAATATATGAAAATCGGGATTTTTTTTTTAACGGAAAATGATTAAAAAACAAAAAAAATATATGAAAATCGGGATTTTTTTTTTAGCGGAAAATGAAAAAAAAACCAAAAAAATATATGAAAATCGGGATTTTTTTTTTAACGGAAAATTATTAAAAAACAAAAAAAATATATGAAAATCGGGATTTTTTTTTTAACGGAAAATGATTAAAAAGCAAAAAAAATATATGAAAATCGGGATTTTTTTTTTAACGGAAAATGATTAAAAAGCAAAAAAAATATATGAAAATCGGGATTTTTTTTTTAGCGGAAAATGATAAAAAAGCAAAAAAAATATATAAAAATCTGGAATTTTTTTTTAGCGGAAAATGAAAAAAAAACAAAAAATATATGAAAATCTGGAATTTTTTTTTAACGGAAAATGATTAAAAAGCAAAAAAAATATATGAAAATCGGGATTTTTTTTTTAGCGGAAAATGAAAAAAAAACAAAAAAAATATATGAAAATCGGGAATTTTTTTTTAACGGAAAATGATTAAAAAGCAAAAAAAATATATGAAAATCTGGAATTTTTTTTTAACGGAAAATGATTAAAAAGCAAAAAAAATATATGAAAATCTGGAATTTTTTTTTAACGGAAAATGATTAAAAAGCAAAAAAAATATATGAAAATCTGGAATTTTTTTTTAACGGAAAATGATTAAAAAGCAAAAAAAATATATGAAAATCGGGATTTTTTTTTTAGCGGAAAATGATAAAAAAGCAAAAAAAATATATCAAAATCGGGAATTTTTTTTTAGCGGAAAATGATAAAAAAGCACAAAAAATATATAAAAATCGGGAATTTTTTTTTAGCGGAAAATGATTAAAAAGCAAAAAAAATATATGAAAATCTGGAATTTTTTTTTAACGGAAAATGATTAAAAAGCAAAAAAAATATATGAAAATCGGGATTTTTTTTTTAACGGAAAATGATTAAAAAGCAAAAAAAATATATGAAAATCGGGATTTTTTTTTTAGCGGAAAATGAAAAAAAAACAAAAAAAATATATGAAAATCGGGATTTTTTTTTTAACGGAAAATGATTAAAAAGCAAAAAAAATATATGAAAATCGGGATTTTTTTTTTAGCGGAAAATGAAAAAAAAACAAAAAAAATATATGAAAATCGGGATTTTTTTTTTAACGGAAAATGATTAAAAAGCAAAAAAAATATATGAAAATGGGGATTTTTTTTTTAACGGAAAATGATTAAAAAGCAAAAAAAATATATGAAAATCGGGATTTTTTTTTTAACGGAAAATGATTAAAAAGCAAAAAAAATATATGAAAATCGGGATTTTTTTTTTAGCGGAAAATGAAAAAAAAACAAAAAAAAAATATGAAAATCGGGATTTTTTTTTTAACGGAAAATGATTAAAAAGCAAAAAAAATATATGAAAATCGGGATTTTTTTTTTAACGGAAAATGATTAAAAAGCAAAAAAAATATATGAAAATCGGGATTTTTTTTTTAGCGGAAAATGAAAAAAAAACAAAAAAAATATATGAAAATCGGGATTTTTTTTTTAACGGAAAATGATTAAAAAGCAAAAAAAATATATGAAAATGGGGATTTTTTTTTTAACGGAAAATGATTAAAAAGCAAAAAAAATATATGAAAATCGGGATTTTTTTTTTAACGGAAAATGATTAAAAAGCAAAAAAAATATATGAAAATCGGGATTTTTTTTTTAACGGAAAATGATTAAAAAGCAAAAAAAATATATGAAAATCGGGATTTTTTTTTTAGCGGAAAATGAAAAAAAAACAAAAAAAATATATGAAAATCGGGATTTTTTTTTTAACGGAAAATGATTAAAAAGCAAAAAAAATATATGAAAATGGGGATTTTTTTTTTAACGGAAAATGATTAAAAAGCAAAAAAAATATATGAAAATCGGGATTTTTTTTTTAGCGGAAAATGAAAAAAAAACAAAAAAAATATATGAAAATCGGGAATTTTTTTTTAACGGAAAATGATTAAAAAGCAAAAAAAATATATGAAAATCGGGATTTTTTTTTTAGCGGAAAATGATAAAAAAGCAAAAAAAATATATAAAAATCGGGAATTTTTTTTTAGCGGAAAATGAAAAAAAAACAAAAAAAATATATGAAAATCGGGATTTTTTTTTTAGCGGAAAATGATTAAAAAGCAAAAAAAATATATGAAAATCTGGAATTTTTTTTTAACGGAAAATGATTAAAAAGCAAAAAAAATATATGAAAATCTGGAATTTTTTTTTAACGGAAAATGATTAAAAAGCAAAAAAAATATATGAAAATCTGGAATTTTTTTTTAACGGAAAATGATTAAAAAGCAAAAAAAATATATGAAAATCGGGAATTTTTTTTTAACGGAAAATGATTAAAAAGCAAAAAAAATATATGAAAATCGGGATTTTTTTTTTAGCGGAAAATGATTAAAAAGCAAAAAAAATATATGAAAATCGGGATTTTTTTTTTAACGGAAAATGATTAAAAAGCAAAAAAAATATATGAAAATCGGGATTTTTTTTTTAGCGGAAAATGAAAAAAAAACCAAAAAAATATATGAAAATCGGGATTTTTTTTTTAACGGAAAATGATTAAAAAACAAAAAAAATATATGAAAATCGGGATTTTTTTTTTTACGGAAAATGATTAAAAAGCAAAAAAAATATATGAAAATCGGGATTTTTTTTTTAACGGAAAATGATTAAAAAGCAAAAAAAATATATGAAAATCGGGATTTTTTTTTTAGCGGAAAATGATAAAAAAGCAAAAAAAATATATAAAAATCTGGAATTTTTTTTTAGCGGAAAATGAAAAAAAAACAAAAAATATATGAAAATCTGGAATTTTTTTTTAACGGAAAATGATTAAAAAGCAAAAAAAATATATGAAAATCGGGAATTTTTTTTTAGCGGAAAATGAAAAAAAAACAAAAAAAATATATGAAAATCGGGAATTTTTTTTTAGCGGAAAATGATTAAAAAGCAAAAAAAATATATGAAAATCGGGATTTTTTTTTTAGCGGAAAATGATAAAAAAGCAAAAAAAATATATAAAAATCGGGAATTTTTTTTTAGCGGAAAATGAAAAAAAAACAAAAAAAATATATGAAAATCGGGATTTTTTTTTTAGCGGAAAATGATTAAAAAGCAAAAAAAATATATGAAAATCTGGAATTTTTTTTTAACGGAAAATGATTAAAAAGCAAAAAAAATATATGAAAATCTGGAATTTTTTTTTAACGGAAAATGATTAAAAAGCAAAAAAAATATATGAAAATCTGGAATTTTTTTTTAACGGAAAATGATTAAAAAGCAAAAAAAATATATGAAAATCTGGAATTTTTTTTTAACGGAAAATGATTAAAAAGCAAAAAAAATATATGAAAATCGGGATTTTTTTTTTAGCGGAAAATGATAAAAAAGCAAAAAAAATATATCAAAATCGGGAATTTTTTTTTAGCGGAAAATGATAAAAAAGCACAAAAAATATATCAAAATCGGGAATTTTTTTTTAGCGGAAAATGATTAAAAAGCAAAAAAAATATATGAAAATCTGGAATTTTTTTTTAACGGAAAATGATTAAAAAGCAAAAAAAATATATGAAAATCGGGATTTTTTTTTTAACGGAAAATGATTAAAAAGCAAAAAAAATATATGAAAATCGGGATTTTTTTTTTAGCGGAAAATGAAAAAAAAACAAAAAAAATATATGAAAATCGGGATTTTTTTTTTAACGGAAAATGATTAAAAAGCAAAAAAAATATATGAAAATCGGGATTTTTTTTTTAACGGAAAATGATTAAAAAGCAAAAAAAATATATGAAAATCGGGATTTTTTTTTTAGCGGAAAATGAAAAAAAAACAAAAAAAATATATGAAAATCGGGATTTTTTTTTTAACGGAAAATGATTAAAAAGCAAAAAAAATATATGAAAATGGGGATTTTTTTTTTAACGGAAAATGATTAAAAAGCAAAAAAAATATATGAAAATCGGGATTTTTTTTTTAACGGAAAATGATTAAAAAGCAAAAAAAATATATGAAAATCGGGATTTTTTTTTTAACGGAAAATGATTAAAAAGCAAAAAAAATATATGAAAATCGGGATTTTTTTTTTAGCGGAAAATGAAAAAAAAAAAAAAAAAATATATGAAAATCGGGATTTTTTTTTTAAGGGAAAATGATTAAAAAGCAAAAAAAATATATTAAAATGGGGATTTTTTTTTTAACGGAAAATGATTAAAAAGCAAAAAAAATATATGAAAATCGGGATTTTTTTTTTAACGGAAAATGATTAAAAAGCAAAAAAAATATATGAAAATCGGGATTTTTTTTTTAACGGAAAATGATTAAAAAGCAAAAAAAATATATGAAAATCGGGATTTTTTTTTTAGCGGAAAATGAAAAAAAAAAAAAAAAAATATATGAAAATCGGGATTTTTTTTTTAACGGAAAATGATTAAAAAGCAAAAAAAATATATGAAAATCGGGATTTTTTTTTTAACGGAAAATGATTAAAAAGCAAAAAAAATATATGAAAATCTGGAATTTTTTTTTAACGGAAAATGATTAAAAAGCAAAAAAAATATATGAAAATCTGGAATTTTTTTTTAACGGAAAATGATAAAAAAGCAAAAAAAATATATGAAAATCGGGAATTTTTTTTTAACGGAAAATGATTAAAAAGCAAAAAAAATATATGAAAATCGGGATTTTTTTTTTAACGGAAAATGATTAAAAAGCAAAAAAAATATATGAAAATCGGGATTTTTTTTTTAGCGGAAAATGAAAAAAAAACAAAAAAAATATATGAAAATCGGGATTTTTTTTTTAACGGAAAATGATTAAAAAACAAAAAAAATATATGAAAATCGGGATTTTTTTTTTAGCGGAAAATGAAAAAAAAACCAAAAAAATATATGAAAATCGGGATTTTTTTTTTAACGGAAAATGATTAAAAAACAAAAAAAATATATGAAAATCGGGATTTTTTTTTTAACGGAAAATGATTAAAAAGCAAAAAAAATATATGAAAATCGGGATTTTTTTTTTAACGGAAAATGATTAAAAAGCAAAAAAAATATATGAAAATCGGGATTTTTTTTTTAGCGGAAAATGATAAAAAAGCAAAAAAAATATATAAAAATCTGGAATTTTTTTTTAGCGGAAAATGAAAAAAAAACAAAAAATATATGAAAATCTGGAATTTTTTTTTAACGGAAAATGATTAAAAAGCAAAAAAAATATATGAAAATCGGGATTTTTTTTTTAGCGGAAAATGAAAAAAAAACAAAAAAAATATATGAAAATCGGGAATTTTTTTTTAACGGAAAATGATTAAAAAGCAAAAAAAATATATGAAAATCGGGATTTTTTTTTTAGCGGAAAATGATAAAAAAGCAAAAAAAATATATAAAAATCGGGAATTTTTTTTTAGCGGAAAATGAAAAAAAAACAAAAAAAATATATGAAAATCGGGATTTTTTTTTTAGCGGAAAATGATTAAAAAGCAAAAAAAATATATGAAAATCTGGAATTTTTTTTTAACGGAAAATGATTAAAAAGCAAAAAAAATATATGAAAATCTGGAATTTTTTTTTAACGGAAAATGATTAAAAAGCAAAAAAAATATATGAAAATCTGGAATTTTTTTTTAACGGAAAATGATTAAAAAGCAAAAAAAATATATGAAAATCTGGAATTTTTTTTTAACGGAAAATGATTAAAAAGCAAAAAAAATATATGAAAATCGGGAATTTTTTTTTAGCGGAAAATGATAAAAAAGCAAAAAAAATATATCAAAATCGGGAATTTTTTTTTAGCGGAAAATGATAAAAAAGCAAAAAAAATATATCAAAATCGGGAATTTTTTTTTAGCGGAAAATGATTAAAAAGCAAAAAAAATATATGAAAATCTGGAATTTTTTTTTAACGGAAAATGATTAAAAAGCAAAAAAAATATATGAAAATCGGGATTTTTTTTTTAACGGAAAATGATTAAAAAGCAAAAAAAATATATGAAAATCGGGATTTTTTTTTTAGCGGAAAATGAAAAAAAAACAAAAAAAATATATGAAAATCGGGATTTTTTTTTTAACGGAAAATGATTAAAAAGCAAAAAAAATATATGAAAATCGGGATTTTTTTTTTAGCGGAAAATGAAAAAAAAACAAAAAAAATATATGAAAATCGGGATTTTTTTTTTAACGGAAAATGATTAAAAAGCAAAAAAAATATATGAAAATGGGGATTTTTTTTTTAACGGAAAATGATTAAAAAGCAAAAAAAATATATGAAAATCGGGATTTTTTTTTTAACGGAAAATGATTAAAAAGCAAAAAAAATATATGAAAATCGGGATTTTTTTTTTAGCGGAAAATGAAAAAAAAACAAAAAAAAAATATGCAAATCGGGATTTTTTTTTTAACGGAAAATGATTAAAAAGCAAAAAAAATATATGAAAATCGGGATTTTTTTTTTAACGGAAAATGATTAAAAAGCAAAAAAAATATATGAAAATCGGGATTTTTTTTTTAGCGGAAAATGAAAAAAAAACAAAAAAAATATATGAAAATCGGGATTTTTTTTTTAACGGAAAATGATTAAAAAGCAAAAAAAATATATGAAAATGGGGATTTTTTTTTTAACGGAAAATGATTAAAAAGCAAAAAAAATATATGAAAATCGGGATTTTTTTTTTAACGGAAAATGATTAAAAAGCAAAAAAAATATATGAAAATCGGGATTTTTTTTTTAACGGAAAATGATTAAAAAGCAAAAAAAATATATGAAAATCGGGATTTTTTTTTTAGCGGAAAATGAAAAAAAAACAAAAAAAATATATGAAAATCGGGATTTTTTTTTTAACGGAAAATGATTAAAAAGCAAAAAAAATATATGAAAATGGGGATTTTTTTTTTAACGGAAAATGATTAAAAAGCAAAAAAAATATATGAAAATCGGGATTTTTTTTTTAGCGGAAAATGAAAAAAAAACAAAAAAAATATATGAAAATCGGGAATTTTTTTTTAACGGAAAATGATTAAAAAGCAAAAAAAATATATGAAAATCGGGATTTTTTTTTTAGCGGAAAATGATAAAAAAGCAAAAAAAATATATAAAAATCGGGAATTTTTTTTTAGCGGAAAATGAAAAAAAAACAAAAAAAATATATGAAAATCGGGAATTTTTTTTTAGCGGAAAATGATTAAAAAGCAAAAAAAATATATGAAAATCTGGAATTTTTTTTTAACGGAAAATGATTAAAAAGCAAAAAAAATATATGAAAATCTGGAAATTTTTTTTAACGGAAAATGATTAAAAAGCAAAAAAAATATATGAAAATCTGGAATTTTTTTTTAACGGAAAATGATTAAAAAGCAAAAAAAATATATGAAAATCGGGAATTTTTTTTTAACGGAAAATGATTAAAAAGCAAAAAAAATATATGAAAATCGGGATTTTTTTTTTAGCGGAAAATGATTAAAAAGCAAAAAAAATATATGAAAATCGGGATTTTTTTTTTAACGGAAAATGATTAAAAAGCAAAAAAAATATATGAAAATCGGGATTTTTTTTTTAGCGGAAAATGAAAAAAAAACCAAAAAAATATATGAAAATCGGGATTTTTTTTTTAACGGAAAATGATTAAAAAACAAAAAAAATATATGAAAATCGGGATTTTTTTTTTTACGGAAAATGATTAAAAAGCAAAAAAAATATATGAAAATCGGGATTTTTTTTTTAACGGAAAATGATTAAAAAGCAAAAAAAATATATGAAAATCGGGATTTTTTTTTTAGCGGAAAATGATAAAAAAGCAAAAAAAATATATAAAAATCTGGAATTTTTTTTTAGCGGAAAATGAAAAAAAAACAAAAAATATATGAAAATCTGGAATTTTTTTTTAACGGAAAATGATTAAAAAGCAAAAAAAATATATGAAAATCGGGATTTTTTTTTTAGCGGAAAATGAAAAAAAAACAAAAAAAATATATGAAAATCGGGAATTTTTTTTTAGCGGAAAATGATTAAAAAGCAAAAAAAATATATGAAAATCGGGAATTTTTTTTTAGCGGAAAATGAAAAAAAAACAAAAAAAATATATGAAAATCGGGATTTTTTTTTTAACGGAAAATGATTAAAAAGCAAAAAAAATATATGAAAATCGGGATTTTTTTTTTAGCGGAAAATGATAAAAAATCAAAAAAAATATATAAAAATCTGGAATTTTTTTTTAGCGGAAAATGAAAAAAAAACAAAAAATATATGAAAATCTGGAATTTTTTTTTAACGGAAAATGATTAAAAAGCAAAAAAAATATATGAAAATCGGGATTTTTTTTTTAGCGGAAAATGAAAAAAAAACAAAAAAAATATATGAAAATCGGGAATTTTTTTTTAGCGGAAAATGATTAAAAAGCAAAAAAAATATATGAAAATCGGGATTTTTTTTTTAGCGGAAAATGATAAAAAAGCAAAAAAAATATATTAAAATCGGGAATTTTTTTTTAGCGGAAAATGAAAAAAAAACAAAAAAAATATATGAAAATCGGGATTTTTTTTTTAGCGGAAAATGATTAAAAAGCAAAAAAAATATATGAAAATCTGGAATTTTTTTTTAACGGAAAATGATTAAAAAGCAAAAAAAATATATGAAAATCTGGAATTTTTTTTTAACGGAAAATGATTAAAAAGCAAAAAAAATATATGAAAATCTGGAATTTTTTTTTAACGGAAAATGATTAAAAAGCAAAAAAAATATATGAAAATCTGGAATTTTTTTTTAACGGAAAATGATTAAAAAGCAAAAAAAATATATGAAAATCGGGATTTTTTTTTTAGCGGAAAATGATAAAAAAGCAAAAAAAATATATCAAAATCGGGAATTTTTTTTTAGCGGAAAATGATAAAAAAGCACAAAAAATATATCAAAATCGGGAATTTTTTTTTAGCGGAAAATGATTAAAAAGCAAAAAAAATATATGAAAATCGGGAATTTTTTTTTAACGGAAAATGATTAAAAAGCAAAAAAAATATATGAAAATGGGGTTTTTTTTTTTTACGTAAAATGATTAAAAAGCAAAAAAAATATATGAAAATCGGGATTTTTTTTTTAGCGGAAAATGAAAAAAAAACAAAAAAAATATATGAAAATCGGGATTTTTTTTTTAACGGAAAATGATCAAAAAGCAAAAAAAATATATGAAAATCGGGATTTCAATGAAATTTTAATGAAAAAAAAGCAAAAAAATATAGTTTGGAAAACAGAACTGACCAGGGGTTAACATTCTAAAAAGTATCGTTGTTTATGTTTCTCTGTAAACTATCAAAAAAGGATCAGCAATGTTACATATTGGTGATGTATTTTTTGTTATACTTATTCAATGTACTTGTAGGTACTGTTTTATTATAAAGTCCATATGAAAATTATTAAATTATAAAAAATCGTTATTTGAAGACCTTACCCACTTTTTTCATGCAATAATACGAAATATTGCACAACTGATCAAATAATAAATTTCAGATTGAAAACGATCAATTTGATCAATCAAAATAATACCAACATCCAATGACAAAACTCTTGATTGATTAAGATTAAATTGGCATATTTTGATGACTTATACTATTTCATGTCAGATTTGATTTGGTTGCTAAAATAAATCGTATTTGTATAAACCATTTTCCAGTATGCTGCAGTAAATGTTGTTTACATAATATTTAACTAATAATCTATTTTTATTATACTAGAACATTATATGTACGGCCATGCCACACGTGACACCATCTTAACAACACATCATATTTGCTGTTTTCATACAAATTGAAGCATTTGGTTTGTGTTCATTATCATCTCAATATTTTTAAAGATAGAACGGTCACCTACCTTTTTCTTTCATTAATATATTAAATACTATGGTACTGTAAATGGTTGGGTCACTGTAGTGGGTTTTTGAATTCAAAAACCTCTTTTACCACCAAGAATTCCTAAAACAATTGCGAAACTTTCTGCATACGCACAACCTTTTTTTAAAAACAATGTTAATTGAAGAACCTTTTGTTTCATTGATACTGTCTTCATAATTCCTATTTTAAATTTAGATCAAAATAAGAAAAAAATATTGCATATTTTGAAGAAAGAGAAGAAAAGTATGAAAATTACGGGATCCCCATCAGCTTGCGGTGCCACCTACAATACACTCTACAATTAAAGTCTTAAAAGCTATCGCGTTACACAAATAAATAGACTTGCTACGCGCCTGAATTTGATATTGGAATATTAGTTTGTATTAGCCTGAAATAGTAACCTTAAACTTTTTGGAATCACAGTGTTCTATTTCCATTTATTTTTGGAAAATGCTAGTTTATGCCTAATAGATAATTTCATTCCATGAAAGAAACGAATTTGTAAATATAAATGTTATACAAATGTTTAGTTAAGTTTCTGTTACTCTATTACAGACAGAAAATAAATATTTTCAGGTGTTAGAGTTTCTTTTTTTTCAACAGTAATAAACATGTTTCTAGCAAGAAATATAAAATTTAATTGATACCGTGAAATAGAAATTTTTACTGGTTTGAGCGATTTTTTCAACTTTTCAAAAAGTATTAATTTTATTTTATATTTCTTGCTGGATCATGTTTATTTCGCCTGGGATTCGGATTTGTACTGGTTCGAGTAAATGCTTTTAAACTTTTCAACATATTAATCTGATTTAATATTTTGTCTTTGAAACATGATTATTTCGACTGAAAATAGAGATTCGTTCGAGTGTATGTTTTTCAACTTTTCAACATACTGATTTTTTTAATAATTCTTGCTGGAAACTTTTTTATTTGGACTGAAAATAAAGATTTTAGATGTATTTGAGTGTGTGTTTTTCAACTTTTTCGATATCATTTTATTTTATATTTCTTGCTAGAAACATGATTATTTCGACTGAAAATAGAAATTGTTCCTACGTATTAATTTTTGTTATAATAAATATTTCAGATGTATATGAGTGAATGTTTTTCAACTTATAAAATAATGTTTCTAGCAAGAAATATAAAACAAGATTATTAAATTTGAAACATTTAAAATCTTACACTCGAAAATCTGAAAATCTTTTTTCTCTGTCCGAATAAACATGTTTCAAACAAAAAATATTAAATCAGATTAATATTTTCAGTCGAAATAAACATGTTTAAAGGAATAATATAAAATTAAATTAAAACATTGAAAAGTTCGGTCGGAAAGCAGTGAAAATTTCTATTTTCAGCCAAAATAAACTTGTTTCCATCAAGAAATAAAAAAAAACCCATACTACACTGAAAAGTTTCAAAAACATACACTCGAACTTCTGCAAATCTCTTTTTTTTCAGTCGAAATAAACATGTTTCAAGCAGGAAATATAATATAAAATAAAAAGATTGAAAAGGTAATGCATTGACAAGTTTAAAAACATTAACTCAAACACATGAAAATCTCTACTTCCAGCGGAAATAAACATGTTTTAACAAAAAATAATACGTTGAAACGGTAAAAAAATATACACTCGAAACAGTAAAAAATCTCTACTTCCAACCGAAATAAACATACTTACTTACAGCAAGAAATATAAAATAAGATTATTACATTGAAAAATTTAAAAAACATAGATCCGAAAATCTGAAAATCTTTATTCTCTGTTATCATATTTATTTATGTTTCAAACAAATTTAAAAAAAATCAAATTAATATATATTCACAGCAAAAATGACTGAGTAACCTGCGATCTGGAAATTTGGTAATAGGAGTAACCTACTTGGTATTCATCTACTAAAACTAGGTAACCTGGTTTCCAACTAGAATCCATTTTGGATTCTATAACATTAAATATTACCCATACGGGTGAGAAGACACAGGTGATTATTTTTGTGATATTTGCACATGTGCTTTCAAGTGATTCTCAACGTTGATTGGAGAAAGAATGAATGTGACGTCATAAAACAATGGTCTGACGCGACGAATTATCTTATGACGTCACAATGTTACTGTGGCGACGGGTCCTTCACAGCGGCCGCCCAACATGAAAATGTAATTTGGTCAATTTAATTGCATAATGGGTAATATATAGAATAACCAACTCGGTACGCGTGATTACGGGGAATATCTACTCGTCTAAATAATGTTCAGAGCCACTCGCTAAAGCTCGTGGCTGAACATTATTTAGACTCATATTTCCCGTAATCACTCGTACCTCGTTGGTTATTCTCTAAGTATTTCTGTTATGGAAACCAACTGGAAACATTGATTATTTTTTTCATGTTGGTTTCCATTCCTTGAAATCTGCATAGCAAGATTCCATTAAATTGAATCCAACATGAAACTACCACAGCACACATAACTGAAATCGGGAAATCAACTCTTAACTTGGATATAGGGGTATCAGTATCACTGAAACTTGGCAACCTGATTTCCAAAAAGAATCCATTTTGGAATATGATAATGATAATGATAAGTAATATCATAGATAGGGAAACCAAAAAGAAACTGTAAGTGTTATGTAGTGTAATGAAAACAGATAATGAAATAATTAAGAACCCGTGTATCCATTTGTTAACCATTTGTTCAAAACAAAAAACCCATACATCCATTATTTCTATTTGCACGTGTATTCAAAGCAAAATAATAGTAATTCAATATTAATTATTATGATAAACATGTTCAAATCAATTTTTCAGATGAAGCTTTCATATCTATACTTTTGAGGAAAATAAAAACTTTTCATTTCGACAATGCCATAACTTACATCGTAAATGATATGTTTTTATCGTATTATTCACTGTATTGCGTGTGTCATGTTGGACTAACTATTAAACATCTAAACAAAAATATCAATTACTAACTCTAACATTCAGTGAGCCTTAATTTATTAATTAGATGTAGGTCAATGCCGGACGCTAGCTGTCCACCATATAGTGTTGTATAATAGCCAGACCATGTGCTCTCCCAGACAAAGAGCTTTGTTCATCATCCACATTTTGGTGCGTTTAAATTGCCAGTATAACCCGTGACTGTATGAAGAAACACAATCTTGTCTGCCGGGTGTACAGACATATTATTAAATTAGTTCTTAGGTTAAGTTTTGAAACACTTGTACCTGTTGTAGGCTAAGGTGAGAGGTTATCGCCTTCTTCAAGTTTCCCATAAGTGCAGGAATGCTTAAATGTTATAAAAGTATCAAACAATCAAAGAAACATGAATATTCAAAAGGGTATTTCATATTCTAACTAAATATATAGGTCATAATATATTATTCAAAAATATACAACAACTCTTACTTGGTCGTTTTTTTAGAATGTAATTTTTATGTATTCGTATGAATCAAGAAAGTAGAGACATTGACACATTATTTCGAAGATATTTGATCAACTTTATTTAAATTGTTATTTCAATCATTGGCATATTGGACACACGATTGAAAATAGCGATTTTCAGAGGTTCAACTACATGTTTTTAAATTTTTCACGGTATCAATTTATTTTATATTTCTTGCTAGCAACATGTTTATTTCGGCTGGAAATAGAAATATTTACTGATTTGAGCGATTTTTTCAACTTTTCAAAAAGTATTAATTTTATTTTATATTTCTTGCTCGAATCATGTTTATTTCGCTGGGATTTGGATTTGTACTGTTTCGAGTAAATGCTTTTAAACTTTTTAACATATTAATCTGATTTAATACTTTTTGTTTGAAACATGATTATTTCGACTGAAAATAGAGATTTTAATTGGTTCGAGTGTATGTTTTTCAACTTTTCAACATACTGATTTTTTTAATAATTCTTGCTGGAAACCTTCTTATTTGGACTGAAAATAAAGATTTCAGATGTATTTGAGTGTGTTTTTCAACTTTTTTGATATCATTTTATTTGATATTTCTTGCTAATAACATGTTTATTTCGGCTGGAAATAGAAATATTTACTGATTTGAGCGATTTTTTCAACTTTTCAAAAAGTATTAATTTTATTTTATATTTCTTGCTCGAATCATGTTTATTTCGCCTGGGATTTGGATTTGTACTGTTTCGAGTAAATGCTTTTAAACTTTTTAACATATTAATCTGATTTAATACTTTTTGTTTGAAACATGATTATTTCGACTGAAAATAGAGATTTTAATTGGTTCGAGTGTATGTTTTTCAACTTTTCAACATACTGATTTTTTTAATAATTCTTGCTGGAAACCTTCTTATTTGGACTGAAAATAAAGATTTCAGATGTATTTGAGTGTGTTTTTCAACTTTTTTGATATCATTTTATTTTATATTTCTTGCGGGGAACATGAGTATTTCGATTGAAAATAGCGATTTTCAGAGATTCAACTGCATGTTTTACAATTTTTTACGGTATCAATTTATTTGATATTTCTTGCTAATAACATGTTTATTTCGGCTGGAAATAGAAATATTTACTGATTTGAGCGATTTTTTCAACTTTTCAAAAAGTATTAATTTTATTTTATATTTCTTGCTCGAATCATGTTTATTTCGCCTGGGATTTGGATTTGTACTGTTTCGAGTAAATGCTTTTAAACTTTTTAACATATTAATCTGATTTAATACTTTTTGTTTGAAACATGATTATTTCGACTGATAATAGTGATTTCATTAATTGGTCCGAGTGTATGTTTTTAAACTCTTCAACGTATATATATATTTTTTACAATTTTTGCTGGGAACATGCGTATTTCGATTGAAAATAGAGATTTTCAGAGGTTCAAGTGTATGAATATTTTTGTTTGAAACATGTCAATTCGGACAGACAATAAAGATTTTCAGGTGTTTGAGTTTATGTTTTTCAACTTTTTACGATATCATTGCTAGAAACATGATTATTTCGACTGAAAATAGAGATTGTTCAACTTTTCGTTCGTATTAATTTTTGTTATAATAAAGATTTCAGATGTATATGAGTGAATGTTTTTCAACTAAAAAAATAATGTTTCTAGCAAGAAATATAAAACAAGATTATTACATTGAAAAATTTAAAATCTTACACTCGAAAATCTGAAAATCTTTATTCTCTGTCCGAATAAACATGTTTGAAACAAAAAATATTAAACCAGATTAATATTTTCAGTCGAAATAAACATGTTTTCATCAAGATATTAAAAAAAACCATACAACACTGAAAAGTTTAAAAAACATACACTCGAACTGTTGCAAATCTCTTTTTTCAGTCGAAATAAACATGTTTCTTGCAAGAATTTAACAAAAAATAATACGTTGAAACGGTAAAAAATATACACTCGAAACAGTAAAAATCTCTACTTCCAGCCGAAATAAACATGCTTACAGCAAGAAATATAAAATAAGATTATTACATTAAAAATTAAAAAAACAAACAGTCGAAAATCTGAAAATCTTTATTCTCTGTTATCATATTTATTTATGTTTCAAACAAATTTTTAAAAAATCAAATTAATATATATTCACAGCAAAAATGACTGAGTAACCTGCGATCTGGAAACCAACTGGAAACTTGGTAATAGGAGTATCCTACTTGGTATCATTTTTACTTATTTGAAGTGTTTAGTAAGATACCCAATGATTTGCCATATATTATTATTTTTTATTACCCATATGGTTGAAAATAACCGAGTTAATATTATTGATATGAGCACATATGCACATATCACGTTTGCCTAGCAACCATAGTTTCACCGCGACTTCCCGTGCTGTGTCGTCTGTGACGTCATAAAACCATTGTTCGTGACGTCACTGTAGTTTGCCGTCGCAAGAGAAGTCGGCCGCTCCCTGCCTATTTTTACGTGAATGAAACGGAACAGAATGGGTAATAAAGAAATTATTACACTCGAAAGTGTACCATATGACTTTTACGAAACTCGTGCAAATTTGTGTATAGCCCTCGCTCTCGCTCGGGCAATACAAAAATTCACACTCGTTTCGTAAAAGTCATATGACACACTTCCTTGGGTAATAATCTCTATGTATACTGCAATTATTACATTAGTTCTTAGGTTAAGGTTTAGGTTGATTTTTAGAATGTAGTTTTATGTATTCGTATGTTATAATGAATCAAAGTAGAGACTGTTTGTCTTGATACAATAAACAGAGACATCGTTTCAAAATAAATTAAAAAATTCCATTATGCTTTCATGACAAACATCCCAACAGAAACTGTCTGATATACCATCCGGCAGAGTAAATATTAAAAAAAATGAGCTACACATTCTATTCTATATATATATATATATATTCTCATATATAATATGTCGTATGGTATTTTCATTCTAACATATTCCCTTGTCCCTATATTTGTTATCAATTTGGAAGATACGTGATGTTATTTTGAATAATAAATTTGTTAGAAGTAATTTCTTGTGTGTGAATTATTGTCCAAAATCAATGAGGTTGTCTATATAGAGTTATGGCTTATGTGTATTATTTTTTATTTTTGTTTCCATGGTTAACGTTTTAAAATTTTGTTTTAGTTTTGTAAGTTTTGATTTATTTTATTCTGTAAGAATGAAAACGTTTCATACAGGGTGTGCCCTGAGTGCTTTCAGAAACACAATTACTTTTTTTTCAATGTTACAATGTTTCGAATGTATTTGATCAACTTTATTTAAATAGTTATTTCAATCATTAGAATATTGGACACACAATAAGAAAAACACGAACTGTAAGTATGACATTGAAATGCGCACTGTACTTGCATGCAGTTGTAGAAAAACATGTTGTTTTGCCCTCCGTGAATGACAACAGTTGTTGCCACTGAATTTAAGTACACCCGGTAGACAAGATTCTGTTTCTTCAATCAGTCACGGGTTATACTGGCAATTTAAACGCGCCAAAATGTGGATGATGAACAAAGCTCTTTGTCTGAGAGAGCACATGGTAATACACCATATGGTGGACAGCGAGCGTCCGGCGATACGGCGCATAATTTGACCTACATCTAATTAAGGCTTGCTGAATATTAGGGTTTGTAATTGATATTATTGTTTAGCTGTTAAATAGTAAGTCCAACATTACACACGCAATACAATGAATAATACAATAAAAACATATCAGGGTTGATATAAGTTATGGCATTGTCGAAATGAAACGGAATACGGTACATTTCATATCATATGAATCAAGGGTTTCAGTTATTTAGTTGTTTATATAAATATAACATTTGCAAGACTGTAATTTCTCAAAGGTAAAGTTAACCATTCTTTGTTAAAGCTTCATCTGAAGAATTGACTTGAGCATGTTTATCATAATAATTAATATTGAATTACTTTGCTTTACTTTGCTTTGAATACATGAATAATGGAAAACTAATTTGGTTTCTATGGGTCTTTTGATTTGAACAAATGGTTAACAAATGGATAGACGGGTTCTTAATTATTTCATTATCTGTTTCCATTACACTACATTACACTACATAACACTTGATAGTTTCATGGTGGTTTCCAATTAATGGAATCAGTAGTTGTAAATTTCAAGTAATGAAACCAACATTAAACTATACTTGATAGCTTCATGTTGGTTTCCATTTTCGGGGAACAATAATTGTAATTTACTAATTGAAACCAACATGAAACTTCACATTAGTTTCATGTTGGTTTCCCTTACGGAAATATTGCATATATCTTAGAGTCCAAAATGGATTCTAGTTGGAAACCAGGTTGCCAAGTTTCAGTGATAGGATAGCAAGTGGATACCCCTTATTACCAAGTTAACAGTTGATTTCCCGATTTCAGGATACCCAGTCATGTGTGCAGTGGTAGTTTCATGTTGGTTTCAATTTAATGGAATCGTTCAATGCAGATTTCCATGAATGGAAACTAACATGAAACGTCACTTGATTTTGGTTTCCATTTTCTGGAAACAATAATTGCAATTTACAGGAATGGTTCCTAACATGAAACTTCAGAGTATGGTTTCATATTGATTTCCATTTCATGGAAACATTGATTGATATCCAGGAATGGAAACCAACATGAAACACATAATCAATGTTTCCAGTAGTTTCTCACCCGTATGGGTAATATTTAATGTTATAGAATCCAAAATGGATAGTTTCAGCAGATGGATACCAAGTGGATACTCCTATTACCCAGTTTCCAGTTGGTTTGCAGATTGCAGGATACTCGGTCATTTTTGCTGTGTTTCCAGCAAGAATTATAAATTTTTTTTAATACGTTGAAAAGTTGAAAAGATACATTCGAACCAATTAAAATCTCTATTTTCATTCGAAATAATCATGTTTCAAACAATGAAATTAATATATATTGAATCCCAGCAGAAATAAACATGTTTCCAGCAAGAAATATTGATTAGAAATATTGATAAAAAAACCCCTGAAAATAAAGACATCTGTTCGTTCAAGTGCATGTTTTTAGATTTTGCAATGAAATCATTTTAATTACTTTCTTGGTAGAAACATGTTTTTTCAATAGAAAATAGATAATTTCGGTAATTTGAGTTAGGTACTCCAAAGTTTAACGGTATAAATTTATTTATTATTTGCTTGAAACATGTTATTACGACTTTCAACGATAACGATTTTCAACGGTTCGAGTGAAAGTTTTTCAAGTTTTCAATGTAATTAACTAACCTTATATTTTTATATTATATCTGATTCTATTTTCATTGTTTCGAGCGAAGGCTCCTAAACTTTTAAATATATATTGAATTCATTTATATTTCTTGTTTTAGACATGTTTATTCATGTATTTATTATTTTAATTTTTTTTTTCTATTTCCCAATTTCCGCTAAAAAAATATTCACAATTTTCATATATTTTTTTTTCTATTTCCCAATTTCCGCTAAAAAAAAAATCCCGATTTTCATATATTTTTTTTGCTTTTTAATCATTTTCCGTTAAAAAAAAAATCCCGATTTTCATATATTTTTTTTGCTTTTTAATCATTTTCCGTTAAAAAAAAAATCCCGATTTTCATATATTTTTTTTGCTTTTTAATCATTTTCCGTTAAAAAAAAAATCCCGATTTTCATATATTTTTTTTGCTTTTTAATCATTTTCCGTTATAAAAAAAATTCCCGATTTTCATATATTTTTTTTGCTTTTTAATCATTTTCCGTTAAAAAAAAAATCCCGATTTTCATATATTTTTTTTGCTTTTTTTTCATTTTCCGTTAAAAAAAAAATCCCGATTTTCATATATTTTTTTTGCTTTTTAATCATTTTCCGTTAAAAAAAAAATCCCGATTTTCATATATTTTTTTTGCTTTTTTTTCATTTTCCGTTAAAAAAAAAATCCCGATTTTCATATATTTTTTTTGCTTTTTTTTCATTTTCCGCTAAAAAAAAATCCCGATTTTCATATAATTTTTTTGCTTTTTTTTCATTTTCCGCTAAAAAAAAATTCCCGATTTTTATATATTTTTTTTGCTTTTTAATCATTTTCCGTTAAAAAAAAAATCCCGATTTTCATATATTTTTTTTGCTTTTTTTTCATTTTCCGTTAAAAAAAAAATCCCGATTTTCATATATTTTTTTTGCTTTTTTTTCATTTTCCGCTAAAAAAAAATCCCGATTTTCATATAATTTTTTTTCTTTTTTTTCATTTTCCGCTAAAAAAAAATTCCCGATTTTTATATATTTTTTTTGCTTTTTAATCATTTTCCGTTAAAAAAAAAATCCCGATTTTCATATATTTTTTTTGCTTTTTTTTCATTTTCCGCTAAAAAAAAATTCCCGATTTTTATATATTTTTTTTGCTTTTTAATCATTTTCCGTTAAAAAAAAAATCCCGATTTTCATATATTTTTTTTGCTTTTTTTTCATTTTCCGCTAAAAAAAAATTCCCGATTTTTATATATTTTTTTTGCTTTTTAATCATTTTCCGTTAAAAAAAAAATCCCGATTTTCATATATTTTTTTTGCTTTTTTTTCATTTTCCGCTAAAAAAAAATTCCCGATTTTTATATATTTTTTTTGCTTTTTAATCATTTTCCGTTAAAAAAAAAATCCCGATTTTCATATATTTTTTTTGCTTTTTTATCATTTACCGTTAAAAAAAAATTCCCGATTTTTATATATTTTTTTTGCTTTTTAATCATTTTCCGTTAAAAAAAAAATCCCGATTTTCATATATTTTTTTTGCTTTTTTTTCATTTTCCGCTAAAAAAAAATTCCCGATTTTTATATATTTTTTTTGCTTTTTAATCATTTTCCGTTAAAAAAAAAATCCCGATTTTCATATATTTTTTTTGCTTTTTAATCATTTTCCGTTAAAAAAAAAATCCCGATTTTCATATATTTTTTTTGCTTTTTAATCATTTTCCGTTAAAAAAAAAATCCCGATTTTCATATATTTTTTTTGCTTTTTTTTCATTTTCCGCTAAAAAAAAATCCCGATTTTCATATAATTTTTTTGCTTTTTTTTCATTTTCCGCTAAAAAAAAATTTCCGATTTTTATATATTTTTTTTGCTTTTTAATCATTTTCCGTTAAAAAAAAAATCCCGATTTTTATATATTTTTTTTGCTTTTTAATCATTTTCCGTTAAAAAAAAAATCCCGATTTTCATATATTTTTTTTGCTTTTTTATCATTTTCCGTTAAAATAAAATTCCCGATTTTTATATTTTTTTTTTGCTTTTTAATCATTTTCCGTTAAAAAAAAATCCCGATTTTCATATATTTTTTTCATTTTCCGCTAAAAAAAAATTCCCGATTTTTATATATTTTTTTTGCTTTTTAATCATTTTCCGTTAAAAAAAAAATCCCGATTTTCATATATTTTTTTTGCTTTTTTTTCATTTTCCGCTAAAAAAAAATTCCCGATTTTTATATATTTTTTTTGGTTTTTAATCATTTTCCGTTAAAAAAAAAATCCCGATTTTCATATAATTTTTTTGCTTTTTTTTCATTTTCCGCTAAAAAAAAATTCCCGATTTTTATATATTTTTTTTGGTTTTTAATCATTTTCCGTTAAAAAAAAAATCCCGATTTTCATATATTTTTTTTGCTTTTTAATCATTTTCCGTTAAAAAAAAAATCCCGATTTTCATATATTTTTTTTGCTTTTTAATCATTTTCCGTTAAAAAAAAAATCCCGATTTTCATATATTTTTTTTGCTTTTTTTTCATTTTCCGCTAAAAAAAAATCCCGATTTTCATATAATTTTTTTGCTTTTTTTTCATTTTCCGCTAAAAAAAAATTCCCGATTTTTATATATTTTTTTTGCTTTTTAATCATTTTCCGTTAAAAAAAAAATCCCGATTTTCATATATTTTTTTTGCTTTTTTTTCATTTTCCGCTAAAAAAAAATTCCCGATTTTTATATATTTTTTTTGCTTTTTAATCATTTTCCGTTAAAAAAAAAATCCCGATTTTCATATATTTTTTTTGCTTTTTAATCATTTTCCGTTAAAAAAAAAATCCCGATTTTCATATATTTTTTTTGCTTTTTAATCATTTTCCGTTAAAAAAAAAATCCCGATTTTCATATATTTTTTTTGCTTTTTAATCATTTTCCGTTAAAAAAAAAATCCCGATTTTCATATATTTTTTTTGCTTTTTAATCATTTTCCGTTAAAAAAAAAATCCCGATTTTCATATATTTTTTTTGCTTTTTAATCATTTTCCGTTAAAAAAAAAATCCCGATTTTCATATATTTTTTTTGCTTTTTTATCATTTTCCGTTAAAATAAAATTCCCGATTTTTATATTTTTTTTTTGCTTTTTAATCATTTTCCGTTAAAAAAAAAATCCCGATTTTCATATATTTTTTTCATTTTCCGCTAAAAAAAAATTCCCGATTTTTATATATTTTTTTTGGTTTTTAATCATTTTCCGTTAAAAAAAAAATCCCGATTTTCATATAATTTTTTTGCTTTTTTTTCATTTTCCGCTAAAAAAAAATTCCCGATTTTCATATATTTTTTTTGCTTTTTAATCATTTTCCGTTAAAAAAAAAATCCCGATTTTCATATATTTTTTTTGCTTTTTTATCATTTTCCGTTAAAAAAAAAATCCCGATTTTCATATATTTTTTTGGCTTTTTAATCATTTTCCGTTAAAAAAAAAATCCCGATTTTCATATATTTTTTTTGCTTTTTAATCATTTTCCGTTAAAAAAAAAATCCCGATTTTCATATATTTTTTTTGCTTTTTTTTCATTTTCCGCTAAAAAAAAAATCCCGATTTTCATATATTTTTTTTGCTTTTTTTTCATTTTCCGCTAAAAAAAAATTCCCGATTTTTATATATTTTTTTTGCTTTTTAATCATTTTCCGTTAAAAAAAAAATCCCGATTTTCATATATTTTTTTTGCTTTTTAATCATTTTCCGTTAAAAAAAAAATCCCGATTTTCATATATTTTTTTTGCTTTTTAATCATTTTCCGTTAAAAAAAAAATCCCGATTTTCATATATTTTTTTTGCTTTTTAATCATTTTCCGTTAAAAAAAAAATCCCGATTTTCATATATTTTTTTGGCTTTTTAATCATTTTCCGTTAAAAAAAAAATCCCGATTTTCATATATTTTTTTTGCTTTTTAATCATTTTCCGTTAAAAAAAAAATCCCGATTTTCATATATTTTTTTCCGTTAAAAAAAAATTCCCGATTTTTATATATTTTTTTTGCTTTTTAATCATTTTCCGTTAAAAAAAAAATCCCGATTTTCATATATTTTTTTTGCTTTTTAATCATTTTCCGTTAAAAAAAAAATCCCGATTTTCATATATTTTTTTTGCTTTTTTTTCATTTTCCGCTAAAAAAAAATTCCCGATTTTTATATATTTTTTTTGCTTTTTAATCATTTTCCGTTAAAAAAAAATCCCGATTTTCATATATTTTTTTTGCTTTTTTATCATTTTCCGTTAAAAAAAAATTCCCGATTTTTATATATTTTTTTTGCTTTTTAATCATTTTCCGTTAAAAAAAAAATCCCGATTTTCATATATTTTTTTTGCTTTTTAATCATTTTCCGTTAAAAAAAAAATCCCGAATTTCATATATTTTTTTTGCTTTTTTTTCATTTTCCGCTAAAAAAAAATCCCGATTTTCATATAATTTTTTTCCTTTTTTTTCATTTTCCGCTAAAAAAAAATTCCCGATTTTTATATATTTTTTTTGCTTTTTAATCATTTTCCGTTAAAAAAAAATTCCCGATTTTCATATATTTTTTTTGCTTTTTTATCATTTACCGTTAAAAAAAAATTCCCGATTTTTATATATTTTTTTTGCTTTTTAATCATTTTCCGTTAAAAAAAAAATCCCGATTTTCATATATTTTTTTAGCTTTTTTTTCATTTTCCGCTAAAAAAAAATTCCCGATTTTTATATATTTTTTTTGCTTTTTAATCATTTTCCGTTAAAAAAAAAATCCCGATTTTCATATATTTTTTTTGCTTTTTAATCATTTTCCGTTAAAAAAAAAATCCCGATTTTCATATATTTTTTTTGCTTTTTAATCATTTTCCGTTAAAAAAAAAATCCCGATTTTCATATATTTTTTTTGCTTTTTTTTCATTTTCCGCTAAAAAAAAATCCCGATTTTCATATAATTTTTTTGCTTTTTTTTCATTTTCCGCTAAAAAAAAATTTCCGATTTTTATATATTTTTTTTGCTTTTTAATCATTTTCCGTTAAAAAAAAAATCCCGATTTTTATATATTTTTTTTGCTTTTTAATCATTTTCCGTTAAAAAAAAAATCCCGATTTTCATATATTTTTTTTGCTTTTTTATCATTTTCCGTTAAAATAAAATTCCCGATTTTTATATTTTTTTTTTGCTTTTTAATCATTTTCCGTTAAAAAAAAATCCCGATTTTCATATATTTTTTTCATTTTCCGCTAAAAAAAAATTCCCGATTTTTATATATTTTTTTTGCTTTTTAATCATTTTCCGTTAAAAAAAAAATCCCGATTTTCATATATTTTTTTTGCTTTTTTTTCATTTTCCGCTAAAAAAAAATTCCCGATTTTTATATATTTTTTTTGGTTTTTAATCATTTTCCGTTAAAAAAAAAATCCCGATTTTCATATAATTTTTTTGCTTTTTTTTCATTTTCCGCTAAAAAAAAATTCCCGATTTTTATATATTTTTTTTGGTTTTTAATCATTTTCCGTTAAAAAAAAAATCCCGATTTTCATATATTTTTTTTGGTTTTTAATCATTTTCCGTTAAAAAAAAAATCCCGATTTTCATATATTTTTTTTGCTTTTTAATCATTTTCCGTTAAAAAAAAAATCCCGATTTTCATATATTTTTTTTGCTTTTTTTTCATTTTCCGCTAAAAAAAAATCCCGATTTTCATATAATTTTTTTGCTTTTTTTTCATTTTCCGCTAAAAAAAAATTCCCGATTTTTATATATTTTTTTTGCTTTTTAATCATTTTCCGTTAAAAAAAAAATCCCGATTTTCATATATTTTTTTTGCTTTTTTTTCATTTTCCGCTAAAAAAAAATTCCCGATTTTTATATATTTTTTTTGCTTTTTAATCATTTTCCGTTAAAAAAAAAATCCCGATTTTCATATATTTTTTTTGCTTTTTAATCATTTTCCGTTAAAAAAAAAATCCCGATTTTCATATATTTTTTTTGCTTTTTAATCATTTTCCGTTAAAAAAAAAATCCCGATTTTCATATATTTTTTTTGCTTTTTAATCATTTTCCGTTAAAAAAAAAATCCCGATTTTCATATATTTTTTTTGCTTTTTAATCATTTTCCGTTAAAAAAAAAATCCCGATTTTCATATATTTTTTTTGCTTTTTAATCATTTTCCGTTAAAAAAAAATCCCGATTTTCATATATTTTTTTTGCTTTTTTATCATTTTCCGTTAAAATAAAATTCCCGATTTTTATATATTTTTTTTTTGCTTTTTAATCATTTTCCGTTAAAAAAAAAATCCCGATTTTCATATATTTTTTTCATTTTCCGCTAAAAAAAAATTCCCGATTTTTATATATTTTTTTGGGTTTTTAATCATTTTCCGTTAAAAAAAAAATCCCGATTTTCATATAATTTTTTTGCTTTTTTTTCATTTTCCGCTAAAAAAAAATTCCCGATTTTCATATATTTTTTTTGCTTTTTAATCATTTTCCGTTAAAAAAAAAATCCCGATTTTCATATATTTTTTTTGCTTTTTTATCATTTTCCGTTAAAAAAAAATTCCCGATTTTTATATATTTTTTTTGCTTTTTAATCATTTTCCGTTAAAAAAAAAATCCCGATTTTCATATATTTTTTATGCTTTTTTTTCATTTTCCGCTAAAAAAAAATTCCCGATTTTTATATATTTTTTTTGCTTTTTAATCATTTTCCGTTAAAAAAAAAATCCCGATTTTCATATATTTTTTTTGCTTTTTAATCATTTTCCGTTAAAAAAAAAATCCCGATTTTCATATATTTTTTTTGCTTTTTAATCATTTTCCGTTAAAAAAAAAATCCCGATTTTCATATATTTTTTTGGCTTTTTAATCATTTTCCGTTAAAAAAAAAATCCCGATTTTCATATATTTTTTTTGCTTTTTAATCATTTTCCGTTAAAAAAAAAATCCCGATTTTCATATATTTTTTTTGCTTTTTAATCATTTTCCGTTAAAAAAAAAATCCCGATTTTCATATATTTTTTTTGCTTTTTTTTCATTTTCCGCTAAAAAAAAATCCCGATTTTCATATATTTTTTTTGCTTTTTTATCATTTTCCGTTAAAAAAAAATTCCCGATTTTCATATATTTTTTTTGATTTTTAATCATTTTCCGTTAAAAAAAAAATCCCGATTTTCATATATTTTTTTTGCTTTTTAATCATTTTCCGTTAAAAAAAAAATCCCGATTTTCATATATTTTTTTTGCTTTTTTTTCATTTTCCGCTAAAAAAAAATTCCCGATTTTTATATATTTTTTTTGCTTTTTAATCATTTTCCGTTAAAAAAAAATCCCGATTTTCATATATTTTTTTTGCTTTTTTATCATTTTCCGTTAAAAAAAATATCCCGATTTTCATATATTTTTTTTGCTTTTTAATCATTTTCCGTTAAAAAAAAAATCCCGATTTTCATATATTTTTTTTGCTTTTTTTTCATTTTCCGCTAAAAAAAAATCCCGATTTTCATATAATTTTTTTGCTTTTTTTTCATTTTCCGCTAAAAAAAATTCCCGATTATTATATATTTTTTTTGCTTTTTAATCATTTTCCGTTAAAAAAAATTCCCGATTTTCATATATTTTTTTTGCTTTTTAATCATTTTCCGTTAAAAAAAAAATCCCGATTTTCATATATTTTTTTTGCTTTTTAATCATTTTCCGTTAAAAAAAAAATCCCGATTTTCATATATTTTTTTTGCTTTTTTATCATTTTCCGTTAAAATAAAATTCCCGATTTTTATATTTTTTTTTTGCTTTTTAATCATTTTCCGTTAAAAAAAAAATCCCGATTTTCATATATTTTTTTTCATTTTCCGCTAAAAAAAAATTCCCGATTTTTATATATTTTTTTTGGTTTTTAATCATTTTCCGTTAAAAAAAAAATCCCGATTTTCATATAATTTTTTTGCTTTTTTTTCATTTTCCGCTAAAAAAAAATTCCCGATTTTCATATATTTTTTTTGCTTTTTAATCATTTTCCGTTAAAAAAAAAATCCCGATTTTCATATATTTTTTTTGCTTTTTTATCATTTTCCGTTAAAAAAAAAATCCCGATTTTCATATATTTTTTTGGCTTTTTAATCATTTTCCGTTAAAAAAAAAATCCCGATTTTCATATATTTTTTTTGCTTTTTAATCATTTTCCGTTAAAAAAAAAATCCCGATTTTCATATATTTTTTTTGCTTTTTTTTCATTTTCCGCTAAAAAAAAATTCCCGATTTTTATATATTTTTTTTGCTTTTTTATCATTTTCCGTTAAAAAAAAAATCCCGATTTTCATATATTTTTTTTGCTTTTTTTTCATTTTCCGCTAAAAAAAAAATCCCGATTTTCATATATTTTTTTTGCTTTTTTTTCATTTTCCGCTAAAAAAAAATCCCGATTTTCATATAATTTTTTTGCTTTTTTTTCATTTTCCGCTAAAAAAAAATTTCCGATTTTTATATATTTTTTTTGCTTTTTAATCATTTTCCGTTAAAAAAAAAATCCCGATTTTCATATATTTTTTTTGCTTTTTAATCATTTTCCGTTAAAAAAAAAATCCCGATTTTCATATATTTTTTATGCTTTTTTTTCATTTTCCGCTAAAAAAAAATTCCCGATTTTTATATATTTTTTTTGCTTTTTAATCATTTTCCGTTAAAAAAAAAATCCCGATTTTCATATATTTTTTTTGCTTTTTAATCATTTTCCGTTAAAAAAAAAATCCCGATTTTCATATATTTTTTTTGCTTTTTAATCATTTTCCGTTAAAAAAAAAATCCCGATTTTCATATATTTTTTTGGCTTTTTAATCATTTTCCGTTAAAAAAAAAATCCCGATTTTCATATATTTTTTTTGCTTTTTAATCATTTTCCGTTAAAAAAAAAATCCCGATTTTCATATATTTTTTTTGCTTTTTAATCATTTTCCGTTAAAAAAAAAATCCCGATTTTCATATATTTTTTTTGCTTTTTTTTCATTTTCCGCTAAAAAAAAATCCCGATTTTCATATATTTTTTTTGCTTTTTTATCATTTTCCGTTAAAAAAAAATTCCCGATTTTTATATATTTTTTTTGCTTTTTAATCATTTTCCGTTAAAAAAAAAATCCCGATTTTCATATATTTTTTTTGCTTTTTAATCATTTTCCGTTAAAAAAAAAATCCCGATTTTCATATATTTTTTTTGCTTTTTTTTCATTTTCCGCTAAAAAAAAATTCCCGATTTTTATATATTTTTTTTGCTTTTTAATCATTTTCCGTTAAAAAAAAATCCCGATTTTCATATATTTTTTTTGCTTTTTTATCATTTTCCGTTAAAAAAAAATTCCCGATTTTTATATATTTTTTTGCTTTTTAATCATTTTCCGTTAAAAAAAAAATCCCGATTTTCATATATTTTTTTTTGCTTTTTAATCATTTTCCGTTAAAAAAAAAATCCCGAATTTCATATATTTTTTTTGCTTTTTAATCATTTTCCGTTAAAAAAAAATTCCCGATTTTCATATATTTTTTTTGCTTTTTAATCATTTTCCGTTAAAAAAAAATTCCCGATTTTCATATATTTTTTTTGCTTTTTTATCATTTACCGTTAAAAAAAAATTCCCGATTTTTATATATTTTTTTTGCTTTTTAATCATTTTCCGTTAAAAAAAAAATCCCGATTTTCATATATTTTTTTAGCTTTTTTTTCATTTTCCGCTAAAAAAAAATTCCCGATTTTTATATATTTTTTTTGCTTTTTTATCATTTTCCGTTAAAAAAAAAATCCCGATTTTCATATATTTTTTTTGCTTTTTAATCATTTTCCGTTAAAAAAAAAATCCCGATTTTCATATATTTTTTTTGCTTTTAATCATTTTCCGTTAAAAAAAAATCCCGATTTTCATATATTTTTTTTGCTTTTTTTTCATTTTCCGCTAAAAAAAAATCCCGATTTTCATATATTTTTTTTGCTTTTTTTTCATTTTCCGCTAAAAAAAATTTCCGATTTTTATATATTTTTTTTGCTTTTTTAATCATTTTTCCGTTAAAAAAAAAATCCCGATTTTTATATATTTTTTTTGCTTTTTTGCTTTTCCGTTAAAAAAAAAATCCCGATTTTCATATATTTTTTTTGCTTTTTTATCATTTTCCGTTAAAATAAAATTCCCGATTTTTATATTTTTTTTTTGCTTTTTAATCATTTTCCGTTAAAAAAAATCCCGATTTTCATATATTTTTTTCATTTTCCGCTAAAAAAAATTCCCGATTTTTATATATTTTTTTTTGCTTTTTAATCATTTTCCGTTAAAAAAAAAATCCCGATTTTCATATATTTTTTTTGCTTTTTTTTCATTTTCCCGCTAAAAAAAAATTCCCGATTTTTATATATTTTTTTTGGTTTTTAATCATTTTCCGTTAAAAAAAAAATCCCGATTTTCATATAATTTTTTTGCTTTTTTTTCATTTTCCGCTAAAAAAAAATTCCCGATTTTTATATATTTTTTTTGGTTTTTTAATCATTTTCCGTTAAAAAAAAAATCCCGATTTTCATATATTTTTTTTGGTTTTTAATCATTTCCGTTAAAAAAAAAATCCCGATTTTCATATATTTTTTTTGCTTTTTAATCATTTTCCGTTAAAAAAAAAATCCCGATTTTCATATATTTTTTTTGCTTTTTTTTCATTTTCCGCTAAAAAAAAATCCCGATTTTCATATAATTTTTTTGCTTTTTTTTTCATTTTCCGCTAAAAAAAAATTCCCGATTTTTATATATTTTTTTTGCTTTTTAATCATTTTCCGTTAAAAAAAAAATCCCGATTTTCATATATTTTTTTTGCTTTTTTTTCATTTTCCGCTAAAAAAAAATTCCCGATTTTTATATATTTTTTTTGCTTTTTAATCATTTTCCGTTACAAAAAAAAATCCCGATTTTCATATATTTTTTTTGCTTTTTAATCATTTTCCGTTAAAAAAAAAATCCCGATTTTCATATATTTTTTTTGCTTTTTAATCATTTTCCGTTAAAAAAAAAATCCCGATTTTCATATATTTTTTTCATTTTCCGCTAAAAAAAAATTCCCGATTTTTATATATTTTTTTTGGTTTTTAATCATTTTCCGTTAAAAAAAAAATCCCGATTTTCATATAATTTTTTTGCTTTTTTTTCATTTTCCGCTAAAAAAAAATTCCCGATTTTCATATATTTTTTTTGCTTTTTAATCATTTTCCGTTAAAAAAAAAATCCCGATTTTCATATATTTTTTTTGCTTTTTTATCATTTTCCGTTAAAAAAAAATTCCCGATTTTTATATATTTTTTTTTGCTTTTTAATCATTTTCCGTTAAAAAAAAAATCCCGATTTTCATATATTTTTTATGCTTTTTTTTCATTTTCCGCTAAAAAAAAATTCCCGATTTTTATATATTTTTTTTGCTTTTTAATCATTTTCCGTTAAAAAAAAAATCCCGATTTTCATATATTTTTTTTGCTTTTTAATCATTTTCCGTTAAAAAAAAAATCCCGATTTTCATATATTTTTTTTGCTTTTTAATCATTTTCCGTTAAAAAAAAAATCCCGATTTTCATATATTTTTTTGGCTTTTTAATCATTTTCCGTTAAAAAAAAAATCCCGATTTTCATATATTTTTTTTGCTTTTTAATCATTTTCCGTTAAAAAAAAAATCCCGATTTTCATATATTTTTTTTGCTTTTTAATCATTTTCCGTTAAAAAAAAAATCCCGATTTTCATATATTTTTTTTGCTTTTTTTTCATTTTCCGCTAAAAAAAAATCCCGATTTTCATATATTTTTTTTGCTTTTTTATCATTTTCCGTTAAAAAAAAATTCCCGATTTTTATATATTTTTTTTGCTTTTTTTATCATTTTCCGTTAAAAAAAATTCCCGATTTTCATATATTTTTTTTGCTTTTTAATCATTTTCCGTTAAAAAAAAAATCCCGATTTTCATATATTTTTTTTGCTTTTTTAATCATTTCCGTTAAAAAAAAAATCCCGATTTTCATATATTTTTTTTGCTTTTTTTTCATTTTCCGCTAAAAAAAAATCCCGATTTTCATATAATTTTTTTGCTTTTTTTTTCATTTTCCGCTAAAAAAAAATTCCCGATTTTTATATATTTTTTTTGCTTTTTAATCATTTTCCGTTAAAAAAAAAATCCCGATTTTCATATATTTTTTTTGCTTTTTTTTCATTTTCCGCTAAAAAAAAAATCCCGATTTTTATATATTTTTTTTGCTTTTTAATCATTTTCCGTTAAAAAAAAAATCCCGATTTTCATATATTTTTTTTGCTTTTTAATCATTTTCCGTTAAAAAAAAAATCCCGATTTTCATATATTTTTTTTGCTTTTTAATCATTTTCCGTTAAAAAAAAAATCCCGATTTTCATATATTTTTTTTGCTTTTTTTTCATTTTCCGCTAAAAAAAAATTTCCGATTTTTATATATTTTTTTTGCTTTTTAATCATTTTCCGTTAAAAAAAAATCCCGATTTTCATATATTTTTTTTGCTTTTTAATCATTTTCCGTTAAAAAAAAAATCCCGATTTTCATATATTTTTTATGCTTTTTTTTCATTTTCCGCTAAAAAAAAATTCCCGATTTTAATAAATTTTTTTTGCTTTTTAATCATTTTCCGTAAAAAAAAAATCCCGATTTTCATATATTTTTTTTGCTTTTTAATCATTTTCCGTTAAAAAAAAAATCCCGATTTTCATATATTTTTTTTGCTTTTTAATCATTTTCCGTTAAAAAAAAAATCCCGATTTTCATATATTTTTTTGGCTTTTTAATCATTTTCCGTTAAAAAAAAAATCCCGATTTTCATATATTTTTTTTGCTTTTTAATCATTTTCCGTTAAAAAAAAAATCCCGATTTTCATATATTTTTTTTGCTTTTTAATCATTTTCCGTTAAAAAAAAAATCCCGATTTTCATATATTTTTTTTGCTTTTTAATCATTTTCCGTTAAAAAAAAAATCCCGATTTTCATATATTTTTTTTGCTTTTTAATCATTTTCCGTTAAAAAAAAAATCCCGATTTTCATATATTTTTTTTGCTTTTTTTTCATTTTCCGCTAAAAAAAAATCCCGATTTTCATATATTTTTTTTGCTTTTTTATCATTTTCCGTTAAAAAAAAATTCCCGATTTTTATATATTTTTTTTGCTTTTTAATCATTTTCCGTTAAAAAAAAAATCCCGATTTTCATATATTTTTTTTGCTTTTTAATCATTTTCCGTTAAAAAAAAAATCCCGATTTTCATATATTTTTTTTGCTTTTTTTTCATTTTCCGCTAAAAAAAAATTCCCGATTTTTATATATTTTTTTTGCTTTTTAATCATTTTCCGTTAAAAAAAAATCCCGATTTTCATATATTTTTTTTGCTTTTTTATCATTTTCCGTTAAAAAAAAATTCCCGATTTTTATATATTTTTTTTGCTTTTTAATCATTTTCCGTTAAAAAAAAAATCCCGATTTTCATATATTTTTTTTGCTTTTTAATCATTTTCCGTTAAAAAAAAAATCCCGATTTTCATATATTTTTTTTGCTTTTTAATCATTTTCCGTTAAAAAAAAAATCCTGATTTTCATATATTTTTTTTGCTTTTTTATCATTTTCCGTTAAAATAAAATTCCCGATTTTTATATATTTTTTTTTTGCTTTTTAATCATTTTCCGTTAAAAAAAAAATCCCGATTTTCATATATTTTTTTCATTTTCCGCTAAAAAAAAATTCCCGATTTTTATATATTTTTTTTGGGTTTTTAATCATTTTCCGTTAAAAAAAAAATCCCGATTTTCATATAATTTTTTTGCTTTTTTTTCATTTTCCGCTAAAAAAAAATTCCCGATTTTCATATATTTTTTTTGCTTTTTAATCATTTTCCGTTAAAAAAAAAATCCCGATTTTCATATATTTTTTTTTTGCTTTTTTATCATTTTCCGTTAAAAAAAAAATCCCGATTTTTATATATTTTTTTTGCTTTTTAATCATTTTCCGTTAAAAAAAAAATCCCGATTTTCATATATTTTTTATGCTTTTTTTTCATTTTCCGCTAAAAAAAAATTCCCGATTTTTATATATTTTTTTTGCTTTTTAATCATTTTCCGTTAAAAAAAAAATCCCGATTTTCATATATTTTTTTTGCTTTTTAATCATTTTCCGTTAAAAAAAAAATCCCGATTTTCATATATTTTTTTTGCTTTTTAATCATTTTCCGTTAAAAAAAAAATCCCGATTTTCATATATTTTTTTGGCTTTTTAATCATTTTCCGTTAAAAAAAAAATCCCGATTTTCATATATTTTTTTTGCTTTTTAATCATTTTCCGTTAAAAAAAAAATCCCGATTTTCATATATTTTTTTTGCTTTTTAATCATTTTCCGTTAAAAAAAAAATCCCGATTTTCATATATTTTTTTTGCTTTTTTTTCATTTTCCGCTAAAAAAAAATCCCGATTTTCATATATTTTTTTTGCTTTTTTATCATTTTCCGTTAAAAAAAAATTCCCGATTTTTATATATTTTTTTTGCTTTTTAATCATTTTCCGTTAAAAAAAAAATCCCGATTTTAATATATTTTTTTTGCTTTTTAATCATTTTCCGTTAAAAAAAAAATCCCGATTTTCATATATTTTTTTTGCTTTTTTTTCATTTTCCGCTAAAAAAAAATTCCCGATTTTTATATATTTTTTTTTGCTTTTTAATCATTTTCCGTTAAAAAAAAATCCCGATTTTCATATATTTTTTTTGCTTTTTTATCATTTTCCGTTAAAAAAAAAATCCCGATTTTCATATATTTTTTTTGCTTTTTAATCATTTTCCGTTAAAAAAAAAATCCCGATTTTCATATATTTTTTTTGCTTTTTTTTCATTTTCCGCTAAAAAAAAATCCCGATTTTCATATAATTTTTTTGCTTTTTTTTCATTTTCCGCTAAAAAAAAATTCCCGATTTTTATATATTTTTTTTGCTTTTTAATCATTTTCCGTTAAAAAAAATTCCCGATTTTCATATATTTTTTTTGCTTTTTAATCATTTTCCGTTAAAAAAAAAATCCCGATTTTCATATATTTTTTTTGCTTTTTAATCATTTTCCGTTAAAAAAAAAATCCCGATTTTCATATATTTTTTTTGCTTTTTTATCATTTTCCGTTAAAATAAAATTCCCGATTTTTATATTTTTTTTTTTGCTTTTTAATCATTTTCCGTTAAAAAAAAAATCCCGATTTTCATATATTTTTTTCATTTTCCGCTAAAAAAAATTCCCGATTTTTATATATTTTTTTTGGTTTTTAATCATTTTCCGTTAAAAAAAAAATCCCGATTTTCATATAATTTTTTTGCTTTTTTTTCATTTTCCGCTAAAAAAAAATTCCCGATTTTCATATATTTTTTTTGCTTTTTAATCATTTTCCGTTAAAAAAAAAATCCCGATTTTCATATATTTTTTTTGCTTTTTTATCATTTTCCGTTAAAAAAAAAATCCCGATTTTCATATATTTTTTTGGCTTTTTAATCATTTTCCGTTAAAAAAAAAATCCCGATTTTCATATATTTTTTTTGCTTTTTAATCATTTTCCGTTAAAAAAAAAATCCCGATTTTCATATATTTTTTTTGCTTTTTTTTCATTTTCCGCTAAAAAAAAATTCCCGATTTTTATATATTTTTTTTGCTTTTTAATCATTTTCCGTTAAAAAAAAAATCCCGATTTTCATATATTTTTTTTGCTTTTTTTTCATTTTCCGCTAAAAAAAAAATCCCGATTTTCATATATTTTTTTTGCTTTTTTTTCATTTTCCGCTAAAAAAAAATCCCGATTTTCATATAATTTTTTTGCTTTTTTTTCATTTTCCGCTAAAAAAAAATTTCCGATTTTTATATATTTTTTTTGCTTTTTAATCATTTTCCGTTAAAAAAAAAATCCCGATTTTCATATATTTTTTTTGCTTTTTAATCATTTTCCGTTAAAAAAAAAATCCGATTTTCATATATTTTTTATGCTTTTTTTTCATTTTCCGCTAAAAAAAAATTCCCGATTTTTAATATATTTTTTTTGCTTTTTAATCATTTTCCGTTAAAAAAAAATCCCGATTTTCATATATTTTTTTTGCTTTTTAATCATTTCCGTTAAAAAAAAAATCCCGATTTTCATATATTTTTTTTTGCTTTTTAATCATTTTCCGTTAAAAAAAAAATCCCGATTTTCATATATTTTTTTTGCTTTTTAATCATTTTCCGTTAAAAAAAAAATCCCGATTTTCATATATTTTTTTTGCTTTTTAATCATTTTCCGTTATAAAAAAAAATCCCGATTTTCATATATTTTTTTTGCTTTTTAATCATTTTCCGTTAAAAAAAAAATCCCGATTTTCATATATTTTTTTTGCTTTTTTTTCATTTTCCGCTAAAAAAAAATCCCGATTTTCATATATTTTTTTTGCTTTTTTATCATTTTCCGTTAAAAAAAAATTCCCGATTTTTATATATTTTTTTTTGCTTTTTAATCATTTTCCGTTAAAAAAAAAATCCCGATTTTCATATATTTTTTTTGTTTTTTAATCATTTTCCGTTAAAAAAAAATCCCGATTTTCATATATTTTTTTTGCTTTTTTTTCATTTTCCGCTAAAAAAAAATTCCCGATTTTTATAATATTTTTTTTGCTTTTTAATCATTTTCCGTTAAAAAAAATCCCGATTTTCATATATTTTTTTTTGCTTTTTTATCATTTTCCGTTAAAAAAAATTCCCGATTTTTATATATTTTTTTTGCTTTTTAATCATTTTCCGTTAAAAAAAAAATCCCGATTTTCATATATTTTTTTTTGCTTTTTAATCATTTTCCGTTAAAAAAAAAATCCCGAATTTCATATATTTTTTTTGCTTTTTAATCATTTTCCGTTAAAAAAAAATTCCCGATTTTCATATATTTTTTTTGCTTTTTAATCATTTTCCGTTAAAAAAAAATTTCCCCGATTTTCATATATTTTTTTTGCTTTTTTATCATTTACCGTTAAAAAAAATTCCCGATTTTTATATATTTTTTTTGCTTTTTAATCATTTTCCGTTAAAAAAAAAAATCCGATTTTCATATATTTTTTTAGCTTTTTTTTCATTTTCCGCTAAAAAAAAATTCCCGATTTTTAATATATTTTTTTTGCTTTTTAATCATTTTCCGTTAAAAAAAAAATCCCGATTTTCATATATTTTTTTTGCTTTTTAATCATTTTCCGTTAAAAAAAAAAATCCCGATTTTCATATATTTTTTTGCTTTTTTAATCATTTTCCGTTAAAAAAAAAATCCCGATTTTCATATATTTTTTTTTTTTGCTTTTTTTTCATTT
>OW388305.1:46313357-46461436 GCA_936450465.1 Gibbula magus | reverse complement strand
ATCATTTTCCGTTAAAAAAAAATTCCTGATTTTCATATATTTTTTTTGCTTTTTTTTCATTTTCCGCTAAAAAAAAATTCCCGATTTTTATATATTTTTTTTGCTTTTTTATCATTTTCCGTTAACAAAAAATCCCGATTTTCATATATTTTGTTTGCTTTTTAATCATTTTCCGTTAAAAAAAAAATCCCGATTTTAATATATTTTTTTTGCTTTTTAATAATTTTCCGTTAAAAAAAAAATACCGATTTTAATATATTTTTTTTGATTTTTAATCATTTTTCGTTAAAAAAAAAATCCCGATTTTCATATATTTTTTTTGCTTTTTAATCATTTTCCGTTAAAAAAAAATCCCGATTTTCATATATTTTTTTTGCTTTTTAATCATTTTCCGTTAAAAAAAAAATCCCGATTTTCATATATTTTTTTTGCTTTTTAATCATTTTCCGTTAAAAAAAAAATCCCGATTTTCATATATTTCTTTGCTTTTTAATCATTTTCCGTTAAAAAAAAAATCCCGATTTTCATATATTTTTTTTGCTTTTTAATCATTTTCCATTAAAAAAAAAATCCCGATTTTCATATATTTTTTTTGCTTTTTAATCATTTTCCGTTAAAAAAAAATCCCGATTTTCATATATTTTTTTTGCTTTTTAATCATTTTCCGTAAAAAAAAAAATCCAGATTTTCATATATTTTTTTTGCTTTTTAATCATTTTCCGTTAAAAAAAAAATCCAGATTTTCATATATTTTTTTTGCTTTTTAATCATTTTCCGTTAAAAAAAAAATCCCGATTTTCATATATTTTTTTTGCTTTTTAATCATTTTCCGTTAAAAAAAAAATCCCGATTTTAATATATTTTTTTTGCTTTTTAATCATTTTCCGTTCAAAAAAAAATCCCGATTTTCATATATTTTTTTTGCTTTTTAATCATTTTCCGTTAAAAAAAAATTCCCGATTTTCATATATTTTTTTTGCTTTTTTTTCATTTTCCGCTAAAAAAAAATTCCCGATTTTTATATATTTTTTTTGTTTTTTTATCATTTTCCGTTAAAAAAAAAATCCCGATTTTCATATATTTTTTTTGCTTTTTAATCATTTTCCGTTAAAAAAAAAATCCCGATTTTCATATATTTTTTTTGCTTTTTAATCATTTTCCGTTAAAAAAAAAATCCCGATTTTCATATATTTTTTTTGCTTTTTAATCATTTTCCGTTAAAAAAAAAATCCCGATTTTCATATATTTTTTTTGCTTTTTAATCATTTTCCGTTAAAAAAAAAATCCCGATTTTCATATATTTTTTTTGCTTTTTTTTCATTTTCCGCTAAAAAAAAATTCCCGATTTTTATATATTTTTTTTGCTTTTTTATCATTTTCCGTTAACAAAAAATCCCGATTTTCATATATTTTTTTTGCTTTTTAATCATTTTCCGTTAAAAAAAAAATCCCGATTTTCATATATTTTTTTTGCTTTTTAATCATTTTCCGTTAAAAAAAAAATCCCGATTTTCATATATTTTTTTTGCTTTTTAATCATTTTCCGTTAAAAAAAAAATCCCGATTTTCATATATTTTTTTTGCTTTTTAATCATTTTCCGTTAAAAAAAAAATCCCGATTTTCATATATTTTTTTTGCTTTTTAATCATTTTCCGTTAAAAAAAAAATCCCGATTTTCATATATTTTTTTTGCTTTTTTTTCATTTTCCGCTAAAAAAAAATTCCCGATTTTTATATATTTTTTTTGCTTTTTTATCATTTTTCGTTAAAAAAAAAATCCCGATTTTCATATATTTTTTTGCTTTTTAATCATTTTCCATTAAAAAAAAAATCCCGATTTTCATATATTTTTTTTGCTTTTTAATCATTTTCCGTTAAAAAAAAAATCCCGATTTTCATATATTTTTTTTGCTTTTTAATCATTTTCCATTAAAAAAAAAATCCCGATTTTCATATATTTTTTTTGCTTTTTAATCATTTTCCGTTAAAAAAAAAATCCCGATTTTCATATATTTTTTTTGCTTTTTAATCATTTTCCGTTAAAAAAAAAATCCCGATTTTCATATATTTTTTTTGCTTTTTAATCATTTTCCGTAAAAAAAAAAATCCAGATTTTCATATATTTTTTTTGCTTTTTAATCATTTTCCGTTAAAAAAAAAATCCCGATTTTCATATATTTTTTTTGCTTTTTAATCATTTTCCGTTAAAAAAAATAATCCCGATTTTCATATATTTTTTTTGCTTTTTAATCATTTTCCGTTAAAAAAAAAATCCCGATTTTCATATATTTTTTTTGCTTTTTAATCATTTTCCGTTAAAAAAAAAATCCCGATTTTCATATATTTTTTTTGCTTTTTAATCATTTTCCGTTAAAAAAAAAATCCCGATTTTCATATATTTTTTTTGCTTTTTAATCATTTTCCGTTAAAAAAAAAATCCCGATTTTCATATATTTTTTTTGCTTTTTAATCATTTTCCGTTAAAAAAAAAATCCCGATTTTCATATATTTTTTTTGCTTTTTAATCATTTTCCGTTAAAAAAAAAATCCCGATTTTCATATATTTTTTTTGCTTTTTAATCATTTCCCGTTAAAAAAAAAATCCCGATTTTCATATATTTTTTTTGCTTTTTAATCATTTTCCGTTAAAAAAAAAATCCCGATTTTCATATATTTTTTTTGCTTTTTAATCATTTTCCGTTAAAAAAAAAATCCCGATTTTCATATATTTTTTTTGCTTTTTAATCATTTTCCGTTAAAAAAAAAATCCCGATTTTCATATATTTTTTTTGCTTTTTAATCATTTTCCGTTAAAAAAAAAATCCCGATTTTCATATATTTTTTTTGCTTTTTAATCATTTTCCGTTAAAAAAAAAATCCCGATTTTCATATATTTTTTTTGCTTTTTAATCATTTCCCGTTAAAAAAAAAATCCCGATTTTCATATATTTTTTTTGCTTTTTAATCATTTTCCGTTAAAAAAAAAATCCCGATTTTCATATATTTTTTTTGCTTTTTTTTCATTTTCCGCTAAAAAAAAATTCCCGATTTTTATATATTTTTTTTGTTTTTTTATCATTTTCCGTTAAAAAAAAAATCCCAATTTTCATATATTTTTTTTGCTTTTTAATCATTTTCCGTTAAAAAAAAAATCCCGATTTTCATATATTTTTTTTGCTTTTTAATCATTTTCCGTTAAAAAAAATAATCCCGATTTTCATATATTTTTTTTGCTTTTTAATCATTTTCCGTTAAAAAAAAAATCCCGATTTTCATATATTTTTTTTGCTTTTTAATCATTTTCCGTTAAAAAAAAAATCCCGATTTTCATATATTTTTTTTGCTTTTTAATCATTTTCCGTTAAAAAAAAAATCCCGATTTTCATATATTTTTTTTGCTTTTTAATCATTTTCCGTTAAAAAAAAAATCCCGATTTTCATATATTTTTTTTGCTTTTTAATCATTTTCCGTTAAAAAAAAATTCCCGATTTTCATATATTTTTTTTGCTTTTTTTTCATTTTCCGCTAAAAAAAAATTCCCGATTTTTATATATTTTTTTTGCTTTTTTATCATTTTCCGTTAACAAAAAATCCCGATTTTCATATATTTTTTTTGCTTTTTAATCATTTTCCGTTAAAAAAAAAATCCCGATTTTCATATATTTTTTTTGCTTTTTAATCATTTTCCGTTAAAAAAAAAATCCCGATTTTCATATATTTTTTTTGCTTTTTAATCATTTTCCGTTAAAAAAAAAATCCCGATTTTCATATATTTTTTTTGCTTTTTAATCATTTTCCGTTAAAAAAAAAATCCCGATTTTCATATATTTTTTTTGCTTTTTAATCATTTTCCGTTAAAAAAAAATTCCCGATTTTCATATATTTTTTTTGCTTTTTTTTCATTTTCCGCTAAAAAAAAATTCCCGATTTTTATATATTTTTTTTGTTTTTTTATCATTTTCCGTTAAAAAAAAAATCCCGATTTTCATATATTTTTTTTGCTTTTTAATCATTTTCCGTTAAAAAAAAAATCCCGATTTTCATATATTTTTTTTGCTTTTTAATCATTTTCCGTTAAAAAAAAAATCCCGATTTTCATATATTTTTTTTGCTTTTTAATCATTTTCCGTTAAAAAAAAAATCCCGATTTTCATATATTTTTTTTGCTTTTTAATCATTTTCCGTTAAAAAAAAAATCCCGATTTTCATATATTTTTTTTGCTTTTTTTTCATTTTCCGCTAAAAAAAAATTCCCGATTTTTATATATTTTTTTTGCTTTTTTATCATTTTCCGTTAACAAAAAATCCCGATTTTCATATATTTTTTTTGCTTTTTAATCATTTTCCGTTAAAAAAAAAATCCCGATTTTCATATATTTTTTTTGCTTTTTAATCATTTTCCGTTAAAAAAAAAATCCCGATTTTCATATATTTTTTTTGCTTTTTAATCATTTTCCATTAAAAAAAAAATCCCGATTTTCATATATTTTTTTTGCTTTTTAATCATTTTCCGTTAAAAAAAAAATCCCGATTTTCATATATTTTTTTTGCTTTTTAATCATTTTCCGTAAAAAAAAAAATCCAGATTTTCATATATTTTTTTTGCTTTTTAATCATTTTCCGTTAAAAAAAAAATCCAGATTTTCATATATTTTTTTTGCTTTTTAATCATTTTCCGTTAAAAAAAAAATCCTGATTTTCATATATTTTTTTTGCTTTTTAATCATTTTCCGTTAAAAAAAAAATCCCGATTTTCATATATTTTTTTTGCTTTTTAATCATTTTCCGTTAAAAAAAAAATCCCGATTTTCATATATTTTTTTTGCTTTTTAATCATTTTCCGTTAAAAAAAAATTCCCGATTTTCATATATTTTTTTTGCTTTTTTTTCATTTTCCGCTAAAAAAAAATTCCCGATTTTTATATATTTTTTTTGTCTTTTTATCATTTTCCGTTAAAAAAAAAATCCCGATTTTCATATATTTTTTTTGCTTTTTAATCATTTTCCGTTAAAAAAAAAATCCCGATTTTCATATATTTTTTTTGCTTTTTAATCATTTTCCGTTAAAAAAAAAATCCCGATTTTCATATATTTTTTTTGCTTTTTAATCATTTTCCGTTAAAAAAAAAATCCCGATTTTCATATATTTTTTTTGCTTTTTTTTCATTTTCCGCTAAAAAAAAATTCCCGATTTTTATATATTTTTTTTGCTTTTTTATCATTTTCCGTTAACAAAAAATCCCGATTTTCATATATTTTTTTTGCTTTTTAATCATTTTCCGTTAAAAAAAAAATCCCGATTTTCATATATTTTTTTTGCTTTTTAATCATTTTCCGTTAAAAAAAAAATCCCGATTTTCATATATTTTTTTTGCTTTTTAATCATTTTCCGTTAAAAAAAAAATCCCGATTTTCATATATTTTTTTTGCTTTTTAATCATTTTCCGTTAAAAAAAAAATCCCGATTTTCATATATTTTTTTTGCTTTTTAATCATTTTCCGTTAAAAAAAAAATCCCGATTTTCATATATTTTTTTTGCTTTTTTTTCATTTTCCGCTAAAAAAAAATTCCCGATTTTTATATATTTTTTTTGCTTTTTTATCATTTTTCGTTAAAAAAAAAATCCCGATTTTCATATATTTTTTTGCTTTTTAATCATTTTCCATTAAAAAAAAAATCCCGATTTTCATATATTTTTTTTGCTTTTTAATCATTTTCCGTTAAAAAAAAAATCCCGATTTTCATATATTTTTTTTGCTTTTTAATCATTTTCCATTAAAAAAAAAATCCCGATTTTCATATATTTTTTTTGCTTTTTAATCATTTTCCGTTAAAAAAAAAATCCCGATTTTCATATATTTTTTTTGCTTTTTAATCATTTTCCGTTAAAAAAAAAATCCCGATTTTCATATATTTTTTTTGCTTTTTAATCATTTTCCGTTAAAAAAAAAATCCCGATTTTCATATATTTTTTTTGCTTTTTAATCATTTTCCGTTAAAAAAAAAATCCCGATTTTCATATATTTTTTTTGCTTTTTAATCATTTTCCGTTAAAAAAAAAATCCCGATTTTCATATATTTTTTTTGCTTTTTAATCATTTCCCGTTAAAAAAAAAATCCCGATTTTCATATATTTTTTTTGCTTTTTAATCATTTTCCGTTAAAAAAAAAATCCCGATTTTCATATATTTTTTTTGCTTTTTAATCATTTTCCGTTAAAAAAAAAATCCCGATTTTCATATATTTTTTTTGCTTTTTAATCATTTTCCGTTAAAAAAAAAATCCCGATTTTCATATATTTTTTTTGCTTTTTAATCATTTTCCGTTAAAAAAAAAATCCCGATTTTCATATATTTTTTTTGCTTTTTAATCATTTTCCGTTAAAAAAAAAATCCCGATTTTCATATATTTTTTTTGCTTTTTAATCATTTCCCGTTAAAAAAAAAATCCCGATTTTCATATATTTTTTTTGCTTTTTAATCATTTTCCGTTAAAAAAAAAATCCCGATTTTCATATATTTTTTTTGCTTTTTTTTCATTTTCCGCTAAAAAAAAATTCCCGATTTTTATATATTTTTTTTGTTTTTTTATCATTTTCCGTTAAAAAAAAAATCCCAATTTTCATATATTTTTTTTGCTTTTTAATCATTTTCCGTTAAAAAAAAAATCCCGATTTTCATATATTTTTTTTGCTTTTTAATCATTTTCCGTTAAAAAAAATAATCCCGATTTTCATATATTTTTTTTGCTTTTTAATCATTTTCCGTTAAAAAAAAAATCCCGATTTTCATATATTTTTTTTGCTTTTTAATCATTTTCCGTTAAAAAAAAAATCCCGATTTTCATATATTTTTTTTGCTTTTTAATCATTTTCCGTTAAAAAAAAAATCCCGATTTTCATATATTTTTTTTGCTTTTTAATCATTTTCCGTTAAAAAAAAAATCCCGATTTTCATATATTTTTTTTGCTTTTTAATCATTTTCCGTTAAAAAAAAATTCCCGATTTTCATATATTTTTTTTGCTTTTTTTTCATTTTCCGCTAAAAAAAAATTCCCGATTTTTATATATTTTTTTTGCTTTTTTATCATTTTCCGTTAACAAAAAATCCCGATTTTCATATATTTTTTTTGCTTTTTAATCATTTTCCGTTAAAAAAAAAATCCCGATTTTCATATATTTTTTTTGCTTTTTAATCATTTTCCGTTAAAAAAAAAATCCCGATTTTCATATATTTTTTTTGCTTTTTAATCATTTTCCGTTAAAAAAAAAATCCCGATTTTCATATATTTTTTTTGCTTTTTAATCATTTTCCGTTAAAAAAAAAATCCCGATTTTCATATATTTTTTTTGCTTTTTAATCATTTTCCGTTAAAAAAAAATTCCCGATTTTCATATATTTTTTTTGCTTTTTAATCATTTTCCGTTAAAAAAAAAATCCCGATTTTCATATATTTTTTTTGCTTTTTAATCATTTTCCGTTAAAAAAAAATTCCCGATTTTCATATATTTTTTTTGCTTTTTTTTCATTTTCCGCTAAAAAAAAATTCCCGATTTTTATATATTTTTTTTGCTTTTTTATCATTTTCCGTTAACAAAAAATCCCGATTTTCATATATTTTTTTTGCTTTTTAATCATTTTCCGTTAAAAAAAAAATCCCGATTTTCATATATTTTTTTTGCTTTTTAATCATTTTCCGTTAAAAAAAAAATCCCGATTTTCATATATTTTTTTTGCTTTTTAATCATTTTCCGTTAAAAAAAAAATCCCGATTTTCATATATTTTTTTTGCTTTTTAATCATTTTCCGTTAAAAAAAAAATCCCGATTTTCATATATTTTTTTTGCTTTTTAATCATTTTCCGTTAAAAAAAAATTCCCGATTTTCATATATTTTTTTTGCTTTTTTTTCATTTTCCGCTAAAAAAAAATTCCCGATTTTTATATATTTTTTTTGTTTTTTTATCATTTTCCGTTAAAAAAAAAATCCCGATTTTCATATATTTTTTTTGCTTTTTAATCATTTTCCGTTAAAAAAAAAATCCCGATTTTCATATATTTTTTTTGCTTTTTAATCATTTTCCGTTAAAAAAAAAATCCCGATTTTCATATATTTTTTTTGCTTTTTAATCATTTTCCGTTAAAAAAAAAATCCCGATTTTCATATATTTTTTTTGCTTTTTAATCATTTTCCGTTAAAAAAAAAATCCCGATTTTCATATATTTTTTTTGCTTTTTTTTCATTTTCCGCTAAAAAAAAATTCCCGATTTTTATATATTTTTTTTGCTTTTTTATCATTTTCCGTTAAAAAAAAATCCCGATTTTCATATATTTTTTTTGCTTTTTAATCATTTTCCGTTAAAAAAAAATCCCGATTTTCATATATTTTTTTTGCTTTTTAATCATTTTCCGTTAAAAAAAAAATCCCGATTTTCATATATTTTTTTTGATTTTTAATAATTTTCCGTTAAAAAAAAAATCCCGATTTTCATATATTTTTTTTGCTTTTTAATCATTTTCCGTTAAAAAAAAAATCCCGATTTTCATATATTTTTTTTGCTTTTTAATCATTTTCCGTTAAAAAAAAAATCCCGATTTTCATATATTTTTTTTGCTTTTTTTTCATTTTCCGCTAAAAAAAAAATTCCCGATTTTTATATATTTTTTTTGCTTTTTTATCATTTTTCGTTAAAAAAAAAATCCCGATTTTCATATATTTTTTTGCTTTTTAATCATTTTCCATTAAAAAAAAAATCCCGATTTTCATATATTTTTTTTGCTTTTTAATCATTTTCCGTTAAAAAAAAAATCCCGATTTTCATATATTTTTTTTGCTTTTTAATCATTTTCCATTAAAAAAAAAATCCCGATTTTCATATATTTTTTTTGCTTTTTAATCATTTTCCGTTAAAAAAAAAATCCCGATTTTCATATATTTTTTTTGCTTTTTAATCATTTTCCGTTAAAAAAAAAATCCCGATTTTCATATATTTTTTTTGCTTTTTAATCATTTTCCGTTAAAAAAAAAATCCCGATTTTCATATATTTTTTTTGCTTTTTAATCATTATCCGTTAAAAAAAAAATCCCGATTTTCATATATTTTTTTTGCTTTTTAATCATTTTCCGTTAAAAAAAAAATCCCGATTTTCATATATTTTTTTTGCTTTTTAATCATTTTCCGTTAAAAAAAAAATCCCGATTTTCATATATTTTTTTTGCTTTTTTTTCATTTTCCGCTAAAAAAAAATTCCCGATTTTTATATATTTTTTTTGCTTTTTTATCATTTTTCGTTAAAAAAAAAATCCCGATTTTCATATATTTTTTTGCTTTTTAATCATTTTCCATTAAAAAAAAAATCCCGATTTTCATATATTTTTTTTGCTTTTTAATCATTTTCCGTTAAAAAAAAAATCCCGATTTTCATATATTTTTTTTGCTTTTTAATCATTTTCCATTAAAAAAAAAATCCCGATTTTCATATATTTTTTTTGCTTTTTAATCATTTTCCGTTAAAAAAAAAATCCCGATTTTCATATATTTTTTTTGCTTTTTAATCATTTTCCGTTAAAAAAAAAATCCCGATTTTCATATATTTTTTTTGCTTTTTAATCATTTTCCGTAAAAAAAAAAATCCAGATTTTCATATATTTTTTTTGCTTTTTAATCATTTTCCGTTAAAAAAAAAATCCCGATTTTCATATATTTTTTTTGCTTTTTAATCATTTTCCGTTAAAAAAAATAATCCCGATTTTCATATATTTTTTTTGCTTTTTAATCATTTTCCGTTAAAAAAAAAATCCCGATTTTCATATATTTTTTTTGCTTTTTAATCATTTTCCGTTAAAAAAAAAATCCCGATTTTCATATATTTTTTTTGCTTTTTAATCATTTTCCGTTAAAAAAAAAATCCCGATTTTCATATATTTTTTTTGCTTTTTAATCATTTTCCGTTAAAAAAAAAATCCCGATTTTCATATATTTTTTTTGCTTTTTAATCATTTTCCGTTAAAAAAAAAATCCCGATTTTCATATATTTTTTTTGCTTTTTAATCATTTTCCGTTAAAAAAAAAATCCCGATTTTCATATATTTTTTTTGCTTTTTAATCATTTTCCGTTAAAAAAAAAATCCCGATTTTCATATATTTTTTTTGCTTTTTAATCATTTCCCGTTAAAAAAAAAATCCCGATTTTCATATATTTTTTTTGCTTTTTAATCATTTTCCGTTAAAAAAAAAATCCCGATTTTCATATATTTTTTTTGCTTTTTTTTCATTTTCCGCTAAAAAAAAATTCCCGATTTTTATATATTTTTTTTGTTTTTTTTATCATTTTCCGTTTAAAAAAAAATCCCAATTTTCATATATTTTTTTTGCTTTTTAATCATTTTCCGTTAAAAAAAAAATCCCGATTTTCATATATTTTTTTTGCTTTTTAATCATTTTCCGTTAAAAAAAAAATCCCGATTTTCATATATTTTTTTTGCTTTTTAATCATTTTCCGTTAAAAAAAAAATCCCGATTTTCATATATTTTTTTTGCTTTTTAATCATTTTCCGTTAAAAAAAAAATCCCGATTTTCATATATTTTTTTTGCTTTTTAATCATTTTCCGTTAAAAAAAAAATCCCGATTTTCATATATTTTTTTTGCTTTTTAATCATTTTCCGTTAAAAAAAAAATCCCGATTTTCATATATTTTTTTTGCTTTTTAATCATTTTCCGTTAAAAAAAAAATCCCGATTTTCATATATTTTTTTTGCTTTTTAATCATTTTCCGTTAAAAAAAAAATCCCGATTTTCATATATTTTTTTTGCTTTTTAATCATTTTCCGTTAAAAAAAAAATCCCGATTTTCATATATTTTTTTTGCTTTTTAATCATTTTCCGTTAAAAAAAAAATCCCGATTTTCATATATTTTTTTTGCTTTTTAATCATTTTCCGTTAAAAAAAAAATCCCGATTTTCATATATTTTTTTTGCTTTTTAATCATTTTCCGTTAAAAAAAAAATCCCGATTTTCATATATTTTTTTTGCTTTTTAATCATTTTCCGTTAAAAAAAAATTCCCGATTTTCATATATTTTTTTTGCTTTTTTTTCATTTTCCGCTAAAAAAAAATTCCCGATTTTTATATATTTTTTTTGTTTTTTAATCATTTTCCGTTAAAAAAAAAATCCCGATTTTCATATATTTTTTTTGCTTTTTAATCATTTTCCGTTAAAAAAAAAATCCCGATTTTCATATATTTTTTTTGCTTTTTAATCATTTTCCGTTAAAAAAAAAATCCCGATTTTCATATATTTTTTTGCTTTTTTTTCATTTTCGCTAAAAAAAAATTCCCGATTTTTATATATTTTTTTTGCTTTTTTATCATTTTCCGTTAAAAAAAAAATCCCGATTTTCATATATTTTTTTTGCTTTTTAATCATTTTCCATTAAAAAAAAAAATCCCGATTTTAATATATTTTTTTTGCTTTTTAATCATTTTCCGTTAAAAAAAAAATCCCGATTTTCATATATTTTTTTTGCTTTTTAATCATTTTCCGTTAAAAAAAAAATCCCGATTTTCATATATTTTTTTTGCTTTTTAATCATTTTCCGTAAAAAAAATAATCCAGATTTTCATATATTTTTTTTGCTTTTTAATCATTTTCCGTTAAAAAAAAAATCCCGATTTTCATATATTTTTTTTGCTTTTTAATCATTTTCCGTTAAAAAAAAAATCCCGATTTTCATATATTTTTTTTGCTTTTTAATCATTTTCCGTTAAAAAAAAAATCCCGATTTTCATATATTTTTTTTGCTTTTTAATCATTTTCCGTTAAAAAAAAAATCCCGATTTTCATATATTTTTTTTGCTTTTTAATCATTTTCCGTTAAAAAAAAAATCCCGATTTTCATATATTTTTTTTGCTTTTTTTTCATTTTCCGCTAAAAAAAAATTCCCGATTTTTATATATTTTTTTTGTTTTTTTATCATTTTCCGTTAAAAAAAAAATCCCGATTTTCATATATTTTTTTTGCTTTTTAATCATTTTCCGTTAAAAAAAAAATCCCGATTTTCATATATTTTTTTTGCTTTTTAATCATTTTCCGTTAAAAAAAAAATCCCGATTTTCATATATTTTTTTTGCTTTTTTTTCATTTTCCGCTAAAAAAAATTCCCGATTTTCATATTTTTTTTGTGCTTTTTTATCATTTTCCGTTAAAAAAAAAATCCCGATTTTCATATATTTTTTTTGCTTTTTTTTCATTTTCCGCTAAAAAAAAAATCCCGATTTTCATATATTTTTTTTGCTTTTTAATCATTTTCCGTTAAAAAAAAATTCCCGATTTTCATATATTTTTTTTGCTTTTTAATCATTTTCCGTTAAAAAAAAATCCCGATTTTCATATATTTTTTTTGCTTTTTTTTCATTTTCCGCTAAAAAAAAAATCCCGATTTTCATATATTTTTTTTGCTTTTTAATCATTTTCCGTTAAAAAAAAATTCCCGATTTTCATATATTTTTTTTGCTTTTTAATCATTTTCCGTTAAAAAAAAATTCCCGATTTTCATATATTTTTTTTGCTTTTTAATCATTTTCCGTTAAAAAAAAAATCCCGATTTTCATATATTTTTTTTGCTTTTTTTTCATTTTCCGCTAAAAAAAAATTCCCGATTTTTATATATTTTTTTTGCTTTTTTATCATTTTCCGTTAAAAAAAAAATCCCGATTTTCATATATTTTTTTTGCTTTTTAATCATTTTCCGTTAAAAAAAAATTCCCGATTTTCATATATTTTTTTTGCTTTTTAATCATTTTCCGTTAAAAAAAAAATCCCGATTTTCATATATTTTTTTTGCTTTTTAATCATTTTCCGTTAAAAAAAAAATCCCGATTTTCATATATTTTTTTTGCTTTTTTTTCATTTTCCGCTAAAAAAAAATTCCCGATTTTTATATATTTTTTTTGATTTTTTATCATTTTCCGTTAAAAAAAAAATCCCGATTTCATATATTTTTTTTGCTTTTTAATCATTTTCCATTAAAAAAAAAATCCCGATTTTCATATATTTTTTTTGCTTTTTAATCATTTTCCGTTAAAAAAAAAATCCCGATTTTCATATATTTTTTTTGCTTTTTAATCATTTTCCGTTAAAAAAAAAATCCCGATTTTCATATATTTTTTTTTGCTTTTTAATCATTTTCCGTAAAAAAAAAAATCCCGATTTTCATATATTTTTTTTGCTTTTTAATCATTTTCCGTTAAAAAAAAATCCCGATTTTCATATATTTTTTTTGCTTTTTAATCATTTTCCGTTAAAAAAAAAATCCCGATTTTCATATATTTTTTTTGCTTTTTTTTCATTTTCCGCTAAAAAAAATTCCCGATTTTCATATTTTTTTTGTGCTTTTTTATCATTTTCCGTTAAAAAAAAAATCCCGATTTTCATATATTTTTTTTGCTTTTTTTTCATTTTCCGCTAAAAAAAAAATCCCGATTTTCATATATTTTTTTTGCTTTTTAATCATTTTCCGTTAAAAAAAAATTCCCGATTTTCATATATTTTTTTTGCTTTTTAATCATTTTCCGTTAAAAAAAAAATCCCGATTTTCATATATTTTTTTTGCTTTTTAATCATTTTCCGTTAAAAAAAAAATCCCGATTTTCATATATTTTTTTTGCTTTTTTATCATTTTCCGCTAAAAAAAAATTCCCGATTTTTATATATTTTTTTTGCTTTTTTATCATTTTCCGTTAAAAAAAAAATCCCGATTTTCATATATTTTTTTTGCTTTTTAATCATTTTCCGTTAAAAAAAAATTCCCGATTTTCATATATTTTTTTTGCTTTTTAATCATTTTCCGTTAAAAAAAAAATCCCGATTTTCATATATTTTTTTTGCTTTTTAATCATTTTCCGTTAAAAAAAAAATCCCGATTTTCATATATTTTTTTTGCTTTTTTTTCATTTTCCGCTAAAAAAAAATTCCCGATTTTTATATATTTTTTTTGCTTTTTTATCATTTTCCGTTAAAAAAAAAATCCCGATTTTCATATATTTTTTTTGCTTTTTAATCATTTTCCATTAAAAAAAAAATCCCGATTTTCATATATTTTTTTTGCTTTTTAATCATTTTCCGTTAAAAAAAAAATCCCGATTTTCATATATTTTTTTTGCTTTTTTATCATTTTCCGTTAAAAAAAAAATCCCGATTTTCATATATTTTTTTGCTTTTTAATCATTTTCCGTAAAAAAAAAAATCCCGATTTTCATATATTTTTTTTGATTTTTAATCATTTTCCGTTAAAAAAAAAATCCCGATTTTCATATATTTTTTTTGCTTTTTAATCATTTTCCGTTAAAAAAAAAATCCCGATTTTCATATATTTTTTTTGCTTTTTAATCATTTTCCGTTAAAAAAAAAATCCCGATTTTCATATATTTTTTTTGCTTTTTTTTCATTTTCCGCTAAAAAAAAATTCCCGATTTTTATATATTTTTTTTTTTTTTTTATCATTTTCCTTTAAAAAAAAAATCCCGATTTTCATATATTTTTTTTGCTTTTTAATCATTTTCCGTTAAAAAAAAAATCCCGATTTTCATATATTTTTTTTGCTTTTTAATCATTTTCCGTTAAAAAAAAAATCCCGATTTTCATATATTTTTTTTGCTTTTTTTTCATTTTCCGCTAAAAAAAATTCCCGATTTTCATATTTTTTTTGTGCTTTTTTATCATTTTCCGTTAAAAAAAAAATCCCGATTTTCATATATTTTTTTTGCTTTTTTTTCATTTTCCGCTAAAAAAAAAATCCCGATTTTCATATATTTTTTTTGCTTTTTAATCATTTTCCGTTAAAAAAAAATTCCCGATTTTCATATATTTTTTTTGCTTTTTAATCATTTTCCGTTAAAAAAAAATCCCGATTTTCATATATTTTTTTTGCTTTTTTTTCATTTTCCGCTAAAAAAAAAATACCGATTTTCATATATTTTTTTTGCTTTTTAATCATTTTCCGTTAAAAAAAAATTCCCGATTTTCATATATTTTTTTTGCTTTTTAATCATTTTCCGTTAAAAAAAAAATCCCGATTTTCATATATTTTTTTTGCTTTTTAATCATTTTCCGTTAAAAAAAAAATCCCGATTTTCATATATTTTTTTTGCTTTTTTTTCATTTTCCGCTAAAAAAAAATTCCCGATTTTTATATATTTTTTTTGCTTTTTTATCATTTTCCGTTAAAAAAAAAATCCCGATTTTCATATATTTTTTTTGCTTTTTAATCATTTTCCGTTAAAAAAAAATTCCCGATTTTCATATATTTTTTTTGCTTTTTAATCATTTTCCGTTAAAAAAAAAATCCCGATTTTCATATATTTTTTTTGCTTTTTAATCATTTTCCGTTAAAAAAAAAATCCCGATTTTCATATATTTTTTTTGCTTTTTTTTCATTTTCCGCTAAAAAAAAATTCCCGATTTTTATATATTTTTTTTGCTTTTTTATCATTTTCCGTTAAAAAAAAAATCCCGATTTTCATATATTTTTTTTGCTTTTTAATCATTTTCCATTAAAAAAAAAATCCCGATTTTCATATATTTTTTTTGCTTTTTAATCATTTTCCGTTAAAAAAAAAATCCCGATTTTCATATATTTTTTTTGCTTTTTAATCATTTTCCGTTAAAAAAAAAATCCCGATTTTCATATATTTTTTTTGCTTTTTAATCATTTTCCGTAAAAAAAAAAATCCCGATTTTCATATATTTTTTTTGCTTTTTAATCATTTTCCGTTAAAAAAAAAATCCCGATTTTCATATATTTTTTTTGCTTTTTAATCATTTTCCGTTAAAAAAAAAATCCCGATTTTCATATATTTTTTTTGCTTTTTTTTCATTTTCCGCTAAAAAAAATTCCCGATTTTCATATTTTTTTTGTGCTTTTTTATCATTTTCCGTTAAAAAAAAAATCCCGATTTTCATATATTTTTTTTGCTTTTTTTTCATTTTCCGCTAAAAAAAAAATCCCGATTTTCATATATTTTTTTTGCTTTTTAATCATTTTCCGTTAAAAAAAAATTCCCGATTTTCATATATTTTTTTTGCTTTTTAATCATTTTCCGTTAAAAAAAAAATCCCGATTTTCATATATTTTTTTTGCTTTTTAATCATTTTCCGTTAAAAAAAAAATCCCGATTTTCATATATTTTTTTTGCTTTTTTTTCATTTTCCGCTAAAAAAAAATTCCCGATTTTTATATATTTTTTTTGCTTTTTTATCATTTTCCGTTAAAAAAAAAATCCCGATTTTCATATATTTTTTTTGCTTTTTAATCATTTTCCGTTAAAAAAAAATTACCGATTTTAATATATTTTTTTTGCTTTTTAATCATTTTCCGTTAAAAAAAAAAACCCGATTTTCATATATTTTTTTTGCTTTTTAATCATTTTCCGTTAAAAAAAAAATCCCGATTTTCATATATTTTTTTTGCTTTTTTTTCATTTTCCGCTAAAAAAAAATTCCCGATTTTTATATATTTTTTTTGCTTTTTTATCATTTTCCGTTAAAAAAAAAATCCCGATTTTCATATATTTTTTTTGCTTTTTAATCATTTTCCATTAAAAAAAAAATCCCGATTTTCATATATTTTTTTTGCTTTTTAATCATTTTCCGTTAAAAAAAAAATCCCGATTTTCATATATTTTTTTTGCTTTTTAATCATTTTCCGTTAAAAAAAAAATACCGATTTTAATATATTTTTTTTGGTTTTTAATCATTTTCCGTAAAAAAAAAAATCCCGATTTTCATATATTTTTTTTGCTTTTTAATCATTTTCCGTTAAAAAAAAAATCCCGATTTTCATATATTTTTTTTGCTTTTTAATCATTTTCCGTTAAAAAAAAAATCCCGATTTTCATATATTTTTTTTGCTTTTTAATCATTTTCCGTTAAAAAAAAAAATCCCGATTTTCATATATTTTTTTTGCTTTTTTTTCATTTTCCGCTAAAAAAAAATTCCCGATTTTTATATATTTTTTTTGCTTTTTTATCATTTTCCGTTAAAAAAAAAATCCCGATTTTCATATATTTTTTTTGCTTTTTAATCATTTTCCATTAAAAAAAAAATCCCGATTTTCATATATTTTTTTTGCTTTTTAATCATTTTCCGTTAAAAAAAAAATCCCGATTTTCATATATTTTTTTTGCTTTTTAATCATTTTCCGTTAAAAAAAAAATCCCGATTTTCATATATTTTTTTTGCTTTTTAATCATTTTCCGTAAAAAAAAAAATCCAGATTTTCATATATTTTTTTTGCTTTTTAATCATTTTCCGTTAAAAAAAAAATCCCGATTTTCATATATTTTTTTTGCTTTTTAATCATTTTCCGTTAAAAAAAAAATCCCGATTTTCATATATTTTTTTTGCTTTTTAATCATTTTCCGTTAAAAAAAAAATCCCGATTTTCATATATTTTTTTTGCTTTTTAATCATTTTCCGTTAAAACAAAAATCCCGATTTTCATATATTTTTTTTGCTTTTTAATCATTTTCCGTTAAAAAAAAAATCCCGATTTTCATATATTTTTTTTGCTTTTTTTTCATTTTCCGCTAAAAAAAAATTCCCGATTTTTATATATTTTTTTTGTTTTTTTATCATTTTCCGTTAAAAAAAAAATCCCGATTTTAAAATATTTTTTTTGCTTTTTAATCATTTTCCGTTAAAAAAAAAATCCCGATTTTCATATATTTTTTTTGCTTTTTAATCATTTTCCGTTAAAAAAAAAATCCCGATTTTCATATATTTTTTTTGCTTTTTTTTCATTTTCCGCTAAAAAAAAATTCCCGATTTTTATATATTTTTTTTGCTTTTTTATCATTTTCCGTTAAAAAAAAAATCCCGATTTTCATATATTTTTTTTGCTTTTTAATCATTTTCCATTAAAAAAAAAATCCCGATTTTCATATATTTTTTTTGCTTTTTAATCATTTTCCGTTAAAAAAAAAATCCCGATTTTCATATATTTTTTTTGCTTTTTAATCATTTTCCGTTAAAAAAAAAATCCCGATTTTCATATATTTTTTTTGCTTTTTAATCATTTTCCGTAAAAAAAAAAATCCAGATTTTCATATATTTTTTTTGCTTTTTAATCATTTTCCGTTAAAAAAAAAATCCCGATTTTCATATATTTTTTTTGCTTTTTAATCATTTTCCGTTAAAAAAAAAATCCCGATTTTCATATATTTTTTTTGCTTTTTAATCATTTTCCGTTAAAAAAAAAATCCCGATTTTCATATATTTTTTTTGCTTTTTAATCATTTTCCGTTAAAACAAAAATCCCGATTTTCATATATTTTTTTTGCTTTTTAATCATTTTCCGTTAAAAAAAAAATCCCGATTTTCATATATTTTTTTTGCTTTTTTTTCATTTTCCGCTAAAAAAAAATTCCCGATTTTTATATATTTTTTTTGTTTTTTTATCATTTTCCGTTAAAAAAAAAATCCCGATTTTCATATATTTTTTTTGCTTTTTAATCATTTTCCGTTAAAAAAAAAATCCCGATTTTCATATATTTTTTTTGCTTTTTAATCATTTTCCGTAAAAAAAAAAATCCAGATTTTCATATATTTTTTTTGCTTTTTAATCATTTTCCGTTAAAAAAAAAATCCCGATTTTCATATATTTTTTTTGCTTTTTAATCATTTTCCGTTAAAAAAAAAATCCCGATTTTCATATATTTTTTTTGCTTTTTAATCATTTTCCGTTAAAAAAAAAATCCCGATTTTCATATATTTTTTTTGCTTTTTAATCATTTTCCGTTAAAACAAAAATCCCGATTTTCATATATTTTTTTTGCTTTTTAATCATTTTCCGTTAAAAAAAAAATCCCGATTTTCATATATTTTTTTTGCTTTTTAATCATTTTCCGTTAAAAAAAAAATCCCGATTTTCATATATTTTTTTTGCTTTTTAATCATTTTCCGTTAAAAAAAAAATCCCGATTTTCATATATTTTTTTTGCTTTTTAATCATTTTCCGTTAAAAAAAAAATCCCGATTTTCATATATTTTTTTTGCTTTTTAATCATTTTCCGTTAAAAAAAAATTCCCGATTTTTATATATTTTTTTTGTTTTTTTATCATTTTCCGTTAAAAAAAAAATCCCGATTTTCATATATTTTTTTTGCTTTTTAATCATTTTCCGTTAAAAAAAAAATCCCGATTTTCATATATTTTTTTTGCTTTTTAATCATTTTCCGTTAAAAAAAAATCCCGATTTTCATATATTTTTTTTGCTTTTTAATCATTTTCCGTTAAAAAAAAAATCCCGATTTTCATATATTTTTTTTGCTTTTTAATCATTTTCCGTTAAAAAAAAAATCCCGATTTTCATATATTTTTTTTGCTTTTTAATCATTTTCCGTAAAAAAAAAAATCCAGATTTTCATATATTTTTTTTGCTTTTTAATCATTTTCCGTTAAAAAAAAAATCCCGATTTTCATATATTTTTTTTGCTTTTTAATCATTTTCCGTTAAAAAAAAAATCCCGATTTTCATATATTTTTTTTGCTTTTTAATCATTTTCCGTTAAAAAAAAAATCCCGATTTTCATATATTTTTTTTGCTTTTTAATCATTTTCCGTTAAAACAAAAATCCCGATTTTCATATATTTTTTTTGCTTTTTAATCATTTTCCGTTAAAAAAAAAATCCCGATTTTCATATATTTTTTTTGCTTTTTTTTCATTTTCCGCTAAAAAAAAATTCCCGATTTTTATATATTTTTTTTGTTTTTTTATCATTTTCCGTTAAAAAAAAAATCCCGATTTTCATATATTTTTTTTGCTTTTTAATCATTTTCCGTTAAAAAAAAAATCCCGATTTTCATATATTTTTTTTGCTTTTTAATCATTTTCCGTTAAAAAAAAAATCCCGATTTTCATATATTTTTTTTGCTTTTTTTTCATTTTCCGCTAAAAAAAAATTCCCGATTTTTATATATTTTTTTTGCTTTTTTATCATTTTCCGTTAAAAAAAAAATCCCGATTTTCATATATTTTTTTTGCTTTTTAATCATTTTCCATTAAAAAAAAAATCCCGATTTTCATATATTTTTTTTGCTTTTTAATCATTTTCCGTTAAAAAAAAAATCCCGATTTTCATATATTTTTTTTGCTTTTTAATCATTTTCCGTTAAAAAAAAAATCCCGATTTTCATATATTTTTTTTGCTTTTTAATCATTTTCCGTAAAAAAAAAAATCCAGATTTTCATATATTTTTTTTGCTTTTTAATCATTTTCCGTTAAAAAAAAAATCCCGATTTTCATATATTTTTTTTGCTTTTTAATCATTTTCCGTTAAAAAAAAAATCCCGATTTTCATATATTTTTTTTGCTTTTTAATCATTTTCCGTTAAAAAAAAAATCCCGATTTTCATATATTTTTTTTGCTTTTTAATCATTTTCCGTTAAAACAAAAATCCCGATTTTCATATATTTTTTTTGCTTTTTAATCATTTTCCGTTAAAAAAAAAATCCCGATTTTCATATATTTTTTTTGCTTTTTTTTCATTTTCCGCTAAAAAAAAATTCCCGATTTTTATATATTTTTTTTGTTTTTTTATCATTTTCCGTTAAAAAAAAAATCCCGATTTTCATATATTTTTTTTGCTTTTTAATCATTTTCCGTTAAAAAAAAAATCCCGATTTTCATATATTTTTTTTGCTTTTTAATCATTTTCCGTAAAAAAAAAAATCCAGATTTTCATATATTTTTTTTGCTTTTTAATCATTTTCCGTTAAAAAAAAAATCCCGATTTTCATATATTTTTTTTGCTTTTTAATCATTTTCCGTTAAAAAAAAAATCCCGATTTTCATATATTTTTTTTGCTTTTTAATCATTTTCCGTTAAAAAAAAAATCCCGATTTTCATATATTTTTTTTGCTTTTTAATCATTTTCCGTTAAAACAAAAATCCCGATTTTCATATATTTTTTTTGCTTTTTAATCATTTTCCGTTAAAAAAAAAATCCCGATTTTCATATATTTTTTTTGCTTTTTAATCATTTTCCGTTAAAAAAAAAATCCCGATTTTCATATATTTTTTTTGCTTTTTAATCATTTTCCGTTAAAAAAAAAATCCCGATTTTCATATATTTTTTTTGCTTTTTAATCATTTTCCGTTAAAAAAAAAATCCCGATTTTCATATATTTTTTTTGCTTTTTAATCATTTTCCGTTAAAAAAAAATTCCCGATTTTTATATATTTTTTTTGTTTTTTTATCATTTTCCGTTAAAAAAAAAATCCCGATTTTCATATATTTTTTTTGCTTTTTAATCATTTTCCGTTAAAAAAAAAATCCCGATTTTCATATATTTTTTTTGCTTTTTAATCATTTTCCGTTAAAAAAAAATCCCGATTTTCATATATTTTTTTTGCTTTTTAATCATTTTCCGTTAAAAAAAAAATCCCGATTTTCATATATTTTTTTTGCTTTTTAATCATTTTCCGTTAAAAAAAAAATCCCGATTTTCATATATTTTTTTTGCTTTTTAATCATTTTCCGTTAAAAAAAAAATCCCGATTTTCATATATTTTTTTTGCTTTTTAATCATTTTCCGTTAAAAAAAAAATCCCGATTTTCATATATTTTTTTTGCTTTTTAATCATTTTCCGTTAAAAAAAAAATCCCGATTTTCATATATTTTTTTTGCTTTTTAATCATTTTCCGTTAAAAAAAAAATCCCGATTTTCATATATTTTTTTTGCTTTTTAATCATTTTCCGTTAAAAAAAAAATCCCGATTTTCATATATTTTTTTTGCTTTTTTTTCATTTTCCGCTAAAAAAAAATTCCCGATTTTCATATATTTTTTTTGCTTTTTTATCATTTTCCGTTAAAAAAAAAATCCCGATTTTCATATATTTTTTTTGCTTTTTAATCATTTTCCATTAAAAAAAAAATCCCGATTTTCATATATTTTTTTTGCTTTTTAATCATTTTCCGTTAAAAAAAATTCCCGATTTTCATATATTTTTTTTGCTTTTTAATCATTTTCCGTTAAAAAAAAAATCCCGATTTTCATATATTTTTTTTGCTTTTTAATCATTTTCCGTAAAAAAAAAAATCCAGATTTTCATATATTTTTTTTGCTTTTTAATCATTTTCCGTTAAAAAAAAAATCCCGATTTTCATATATTTTTTTTGCTTTTTAATCATTTTCCGTTAAAAAAAAAATCCCGATTTTCATATATTTTTTTTGCTTTTTAATCATTTTCCGTTAAAAAAAAAATCCCGATTTTCATATATTTTTTTTGCTTTTTAATCATTTTCCGTTAAAAAAAAAAATCCCGATTTTCATATATTTTTTTTGCTTTTTAATCATTTTCCGTTAAAAAAAAAATCCCGATTTTCATATATTTTTTTTGCTTTTTTTTCATTTTCCGCTAAAAAAAAATTCCCGATTTTTATATATTTTTTTTGTTTTTTTATCATTTTCCGTTAAAAAAAAATCCCGATTTTCATATATTTTTTTTTGCTTTTTAATCATTTTCCGTTAAAAAAAAAATCCCGATTTTCATATATTTTTTTTGCTTTTTAATCATTTTCCGTTAAAAAAAAATTCCCGATTTTCATATATTTTTTTTGCTTTTTTTTCATTTTCCGCTAAAAAAAAATTCCCGATTTTTATATATTTTTTTTGCTTTTTTATCATTTTCCGTTCAAAAAAAAATCCCGATTTTCATATATTTTTTTTGCTTTTTAATCATTTTCCATTAAAAAAAAAATCCCGATTTTCATATATTTTTTTTGCTTTTTAATCATTTTCCGTTAAAAAAAAAATCCCGATTTTCATATATTTTTTTTGCTTTTTAATCATTTTCCGGTAAAAAAAAAAATCCCGATTTTCATATATTTTTTTTGCTTTTTAATCATTTTCCGTAAAAAAAAAATCCAGATTTTCATATATTTTTTTTGCTTTTTAATCATTTTCCGTTAAAAAAAAAATCCCGATTTTCATATATTTTTTTTGCTTTTTATCATTTTCCGTTAAAAAAAAAATTCCCGATTTTCATATATTTTTTTTGCTTTTTAATCATTTTCCGTTAAAAAAAAAATCCCGATTTTCATATATTTTTTTTGCTTTTTAATCATTTTCCGTTAAAAAAAAAATCCCGATTTTCATATATTTTTTTTGCTTTTTAATCATTTTCCGTTAAAAAAAAATTCCCGATTTTCATACATTTTTTTTGTTTTTTTATCATTTTCCGTTAAAAAAAAAATCCCGATTTTCATATATTTTTTTTGCTTTTTAATCATTTTCCGTTAAAAAAAAAATCCCGATTTTCATATATTTTTTTGCTTTTTAATCATTTTCCGTTAAAAAAAAAATCCCGATTTTCATATATTTTTTTTGCTTTTTAATCATTTTCCGTTAAAAAAAAAATCCCGATTTTCATATATTTTTTTTGCTTTTTAATCATTTTCCGTTAAAAAAAAAAATCCCGATTTTCATATATTTTTTTTGCTTTTTAATCATTTTCCGTTAAAAAAAAAATCCCGATTTTCATATATTTTTTTTGCTTTTTAATCATTTTCCGTTAAAAAAAAAATCCCGATTTTCATATATTTTTTTTGCTTTTTAATCATTTTCCGTTAAAAAAAAAATCCCGATTTTCATATATTTTTTTTGCTTTTTAATCATTTTCCGTTAAAAAAAAAAAATCCCGATTTTCATATATTTTTTTTGCTTTTTAATCATTTTCCGTTAAAAAAAAAATCCCGATTTTCATATATTTTTTTTGCTTTTTTTTCATTTTCCGCTAAAAAAAAATTACCGATTTTTATATATTTTTTTTGCTTTTTTATCATTTTCCGTTAAAAAAAAAATCCCGATTTTCATATATTTTTTTGGCTTTTTAATCATTTTCCATTAAAAAAAAAATCCCGATTTTCATATATTTTTTTTGCTTTTTAATCATTTTCCGTTAAAAAAAAAATCCCGATTTTCATATATTTTTTTTGCTTTTTAATCATTTTCCGTTAAAAAAAAAATCCCGATTTTCATATATTTTTTTTGCTTTTTAATCATTTTCCGTTAAAAAAAAAATCCCGATTTTCATATATTTTTTTTGCTTTTTAATCATTTTCCGTTAAAAAAAAAATCCCGATTTTCATATATTTTTTTTGCTTTTTAATCATTTTCCGTTAAAAAAAAATCCCGATTTTCATATATTTTTTTTGCTTTTTAATCATTTTCCATTAAAAAAAAAATCCCGATTTTCATATATTTTTTTTTGCTTTTTAATCATTTTCCATTAAAAAAAAAATCCCGATTTTCATATATTTTTTTTGCTTTTTAATCATTTTCCGTTAAAAAAAAAAATCCCGATTTTCATATATTTTTTTTGCTTTTTAATCATTTTCCGTTAAAAAAAAAATCCCGATTTTCATATATTTTTTTTGCTTTTTAATCATTTTCCGTAAAAAAAAAAATCCAGATTTTCATATATTTTTTTTGCTTTTTAATCATTTTCCGTTAAAAAAAAAAATCCCGATTTTCATATATTTTTTTTGCTTTTTAATCATTTTATCCCGATTTTCATATATTTTTTTTGCTTTTTAATCATTTTCCGTTAAAAAAAAAATCCCGATTTTCATATATTTTTTTTGCTTTTTAATCATTTTCCGTTAAAAAAAAAATCCCGATTTTCATATATTTTTTTTGCTTTTTTTTCATTTTCCGCTAAAAAAAAATTCCCGATTTTCATATATTTTTTTTGCTTTTTTTTCATTTTCCGCTAAAAAAAAATTCCCGATTTTTATATATTTTTTTAGTTTTTTTATCATTTTCCGTTAAAAAAAAAATCCCGATTTTCATATATTTTTTTTGCTTTTTAATCATTTTCCGTTAAAAAAAAAATCCCGATTTTCATATATTTTTTTTGCTTTTTAATCATTTTCCGTTAAAAAAAAAATCCCGATTTTCATATATTTTTTTTGCTTTTTAATCATTTTCCGTTAAAAAAAAAATCCCGATTTTCATATATTTTTTTTGCTTTTTAATCATTTTCCGTTAAAAAAAAAATCCCGATTTTCATATATTTTTTTTGCTTTTTAATCATTTTCCGTTAAAAAAAAAATCCCGATTTTCATATATTTTTTTTGCTTTTTAATCATTTTCCGTTAAAAAAAAAATCCCGATTTTCATATATTTTTTTTGCTTTTTTTTCATTTTCCGCTAAAAAAAAATTCCCGATTTTTATATATTTTTTTTGCTCTTTTATCATTTTCCGTTAACAAAAAATCCCGATTTTCATATATTTTTTTTGCTTTTTAATCATTTTCCGTTAAAAAAAAATCCCGATTTTCATATATTTTTTTTGCTTTTTAATCATTTTCCGTTAAAAAAAAAATCCCGATTTTCATATATTTTTTTTGCTTTTTAATCATTTTCCGTTAAAAAAAAAATCCCGATTTTGATATATTTTTTTTGCTTTTTTATCATTTTCCGTTAAAAAAAAAATCCCGATTTTCATATATTTTTTTTGCTTTTTAATCATTTTCCGTTAAAAAAAAATTCCCGATTTTCATATATTTTTTTTGCTTTTTAATCATTTTCCGTTAAAAAAAAAATCCCGATTTTCATATATTTTTTTTGCTTTTTAATCATTTTCCGTAAAAAAAAAAATCCAGATTTTCATATATTTTTTTTGCTTTTTAATCATTTTCCGTTAAAAAAAAAATCCCGATTTTCATATATTTTTTTTGCTTTTTAATCATTTTCCGTTAAAAAAAAAATCCCGATTTTCATATATTTTTTTTGCTTTTTAATCATTTTCCGTTAAAAAAAAAATCCCGATTTTCATATATTTTTTTTGCTTTTTAATCATTTTCCGTTAAAAAAAAAATCCCGATTTTCATATATTTTTTTTGCTTTTTAATCATTTTCCGTTAAAAAAAAATTCCCGATTTTTATATATTTTTTTTGTTTTTTTATCATTTTCCGTTAAAAAAAAAATCCCGATTTTCATATATTTTTTTTGCTTTTTAATCATTTTCCGTTAAAAAAAAAATCCCGATTTTCATATATTTTTTTTGCTTTTTAATCATTTTCCGTTAAAAAAAAAATCCCGATTTTCATATATTTTTTTTGCTTTTTAATCATTTTCCGTTAAAAAAAAAATCCCGATTTTCATATATTTTTTTTGCTTTTTAATCATTTTCCGTTAAAAAAAAAATCCCGATTTTCATATATTTTTTTTGCTTTTTAATCATTTTCCGTTAAAAAAAAAATCCCGATTTTCATATATTTTTTTTGCTTTTTAATCATTTTCCGTTAAAAAAAAAATCCCGATTTTCATATATTTTTTTTGCTTTTTAATCATTTTCCGTTAAAAAAAAAATCCCGATTTTCATATATTTTTTTTGCTTTTTAATCATTTTCCGTTAAAAAAAAAAATCCCGATTTTCATATATTTTTTTTGCTTTTTAATCATTTTCCGTTAAAAAAAAAATCCCGATTTTCATATATTTTTTTTGCTTTTTTTTCATTTTTCGCTAAAAAAAAATTCCCGATTTTTATATATTTTTTTTGCTTTTTTATCATTTTCCGTTAAAAAAAAAATCCCGATTTTCATATATTTTTTTTGCTTTTTAATCATTTTCCATTAAAAAAAAAATCCCGATTTTCATATATTTTTTTTGCTTTTTAATCATTTTCCGTTAAAAAAAAAATCCCGATTTTCATATATTTTTTTTGCTTTTTAATCATTTTCCGTTAAAAAAAAAATCCCGATTTTCATATATTTTTTTTGCTTTTTAATCATTTTCCGTTAAAAAAAAAATCCCGATTTTCATATATTTTTTTTGCTTTTTAATCATTTTCCGTTAAAAAAAAAATCCCGATTTTCATATATTTTTTTTGCTTTTTAATCATTTTCCGTTAAAAAAAAAATCCCGATTTTCATATATTTTTTTTGCTTTTTAATCATTTTCCATTAAAAAAAAAATCCCGATTTTCATATATTTTTTTTGCTTTTTAATCATTTTCCATTAAAAAAAAAATCCCGATTTTCATATATTTTTTTTGCTTTTTAATCATTTTCCGTTAAAAAAAAAATCCCGATTTTCATATATTTTTTTTGCTTTTTAATCATTTTCCGTTAAAAAAAAAATCCCGATTTTCATATATTTTTTTTGCTTTTTAATCATTTTCCGTAAAAAAAAAAATCCAGATTTTCATATATTTTTTTTGCTTTTTAATCATTTTCCGTTAAAAAAAAAATCCAGATTTTCATATATTTTTTTTGCTTTTTAATCATTTTCCGTTAAAAAAAAAATCCCGATTTTCATATATTTTTTTTGCTTTTTAATCATTTTCCGTTAAAAAAAAAATCCCGATTTTCATATATTTTTTTTGCTTTTTAATCATTTTCCGTTAAAAAAAAAATCCCGATTTTCATATATTTTTTTTGCTTTTTAATCATTTTCCGTTAAAAAAAAAATCCCGATTTTCATATATTTTTTTTGCTTTTTTTTCATTTTCCGCTAAAAAAAAATTCCCGATTTTTATATATTTTTTTTGCTCTTTTATCATTTTCCGTTAACAAAAAATCCCGATTTTCATATATTTTTTTTGCTTTTTAATCATTTTCCGTTAAAAAAAAATCCCGATTTTCATATATTTTTTTTGCTTTTTAATCATTTTCCGTTAAAAAAAAAATCCCGATTTTCATATATTTTTTTTGCTTTTTAATCATTTTCCGTTAAAAAAAAAATCCCGATTTTCATATATTTTTTTTGCTTTTTTATCATTTTCCGTTAAAAAAAAAATCCCGATTTTCATATATTTTTTTTGCTTTTTAATCATTTTCCGTTAAAAAAAAATTCCCGATTTTCATATATTTTTTTTGCTTTTTAATCATTTTCCGTTAAAAAAAAAATCCCGATTTTCATATATTTTTTTTGCTTTTTAATCATTTTCCGTTAAAAAAAAAATCCCGATTTTCATATATTTTTTTTGCTTTTTAATCATTTTCCGTTAAAAAAAAAATCCCGATTTTCATATATTTTTTTTGCTTTTTAATCATTTTCCGTTAAAAAAAAAATCCCGATTTTCATATATTTTTTTTGCTTTTTAATCATTTTCCGTTAAAAAAAAAATCCCGATTTTCATATATTTTTTTTGCTTTTTAATCATTTTCCGTTAAAAAAAAAATCCCGATTTTCATATATTTTTTTTGCTTTTTAATCATTTTCCGCTTAAAAAAAAATCCCGATTTTCATATATTTTTTTTGCTTTTTTTTCATTTTCCGCTAAAAAAAAAATCCCGATTTTCATATATTTTTTTTGCTTTTTTTTCATTTTCCGCTAAAAAAAAAATCCAGATTTTCATATATTTTTTTTGCTTTTTTATCATTTTCCGTTAAAAAAAAATCCCGATTTTCATATATTTTTTTTGCTTTTTTATCATTTTCCTCTAAAAAAAAATCCCGATTTTCATATATTTTTTTTGCTTTTTTATCATTTTCCGTTAAAAAAAAAATCCCGATTTTCATATATTTTTTTTGCTTTTTTTTCATTTTCCGCTGAAAAAAATTCCCGATTTTCATATTTTTTTTGTGCTTTTTTATCATTTTCCGTTAAAAAAAAAATCCCGATTTTCATATATTTTTTTTGCTTTTTTTTCATTTTCCGCTAAAAAAAAAATCCCGATTTTTATATATTTTTTTTGCTTTTTAATCATTTTCCGTTAAAAAAAAATTCCCGATTTTCATATATTTTTTTTGCTTTTTAATCATTTTCCGTTAAAAAAAAAATCCCGATTTTCATATATTTTTTTGGCTTTTTAATCATTTTCCGTTAAAAAAAAAATCCCGATTTTCATATATATTTTTTGCTTTTTAATCATTTTCCGTTAAAAAAAAATTCCCGATTTTCATATTTTTTTTGTGCTTTTTTCTCATTTTCCGCTTAAAAAAAAATCCCGATTTTCATATATTTTTTTTGCTTTTTTTTCATTTTCCGCTAAAAAAAAAATCCCGATTTTCATATATTTTTTTTGCTTTTTTTTCATTTTCCGCTAAAAAAAAAATCCCGATTTTCATATATTTTTTTTGCTTTTTTATCATTTTCCGTTAAAACAAAAATCCCGATTTTCATACATTTTTTTTGCTTTTTTTTCATTTTCCGCTAAAAAAAAATTCCCGATTTTCATATATTTGTTTTGCTTTTTAATCATTTTCCGTTAAAAAAAAAATCCCGATTTTCATATATTTTTTTTGCTTTTTAATCATTTTCCGCTAAAAAAAAATCCCGATTTTCATATATTTTTTTCGCTTTTTTATCATTTTCCGTTAAAAAAAAATTCCCGATTTTCATATATTTGTTTTGCTTTTTTATCATTTTCCGCTAAAAAAAAATCCCGATTTTCATATATTTGTTTTGCTTTTTTATCATTTTCCGTTAAAAAAAAATTCCCGATTTTCATATATTTGTTTTGCTTTTTTATCATTTTCCTCTAAAAAAAAATCCCGATTTTCATATATTTTTTTTGCTTTTTTATCATTTTCCGTTAAAAAAAAAATCCCGATTTTCATATATTTGTTTTGCTTTTTTATCATTTTCCGCTAAAAAAAATTCCCGATTTTCATATATTTGTTTTGCTTTTTTATCATTTTCCTCTAAAAAAAAATCCCGATTTTCATATATTTTTTTTGCTTTTTTATCATTTTCCGTTAAAAAAAAAATCCCGATTTTCATATATTTTTTTTGCTTTTTAATCATTTTCCGTTAAAAAAAAATTCCCGATTTTCATATATTTTTTTTGCTTTTTAATCATTTTCCGTTAAAAAAAAAATCCCGATTTTCATATATTTTTCTTGCTTTTTAATCATTTTCCGTTAAAAAAAAAATCCCGATTTTCATATATTTTTTTTGCTTTTTAATCATTTTCCGTTAAAAAAAAAATCCCGATTTTCATATATTTTTTTTGCTTTTTAATCATTTTCCGCTTAAAAAAAAATCCCGATTTTCATATATTTTTTTTGCTTTTTTTTCATTTTCCGCTAAAAAAAAAATCCCGATTTTCATATATTTTTTTTGCTTTTTTTTCATTTTCCGCTAAAAAAAAAATCCAGATTTTCATATATTTTTTTTGCTTTTTTATCATTTTCCATTAAAAAAAAATCCCGATTTTCATATATTTTTTTTGCTTTTTTATCATTTTCCTCTAAAAAAAAATCCCGATTTTCATATATTTTTTTTGCTTTTTTATCATTTTCCGTTAAAAAAAAAATCCCGATTTTCATATATTTTTTTTGCTTTTTTTTCATTTTCCGCTAAAAAAAATTCCCGATTTTCATATTTTTTTTGTGCTTTTTTTATCATTTTCCGTTAAAAAAAAAATCCCGATTTTCATATATTTTTTTTGCTTTTTTTTCATTTTCCGCTAAAAAAAAAATCCCGATTTTTATATATTTTTTTTGCTTTTTAATCATTTTCCGTTAAAAAAAAATTCCCGATTTTCATATATTTTTTTTGCTTTTTAATCATTTTCCGTTAAAAAAAAAATTCCGATTTTCATATATTTTTTTTGCTTTTAAATCATTTTGCGTTAAAAAAAATTTCCCGATTTTCATATATTTTTTTTGCTTTTTAATCATTTTCCGTTAAAAAAAAAATCCCGATTTTCATATATTTTTTTTGCTTTTTAATCATTTTCCGTTAAAAAAAAAATCCCGATTTTCATATATTTTTTTTGCTTTTTAATCATTTTCCGTTAAAAAAAAAATCCCGATTTTCATATATTTTTTTGGCTTTTTAATCATTTTCCGTTAAAAAAAAAATCCCGATTTTCATATATTTTTTTTGCTTTTTAATCATTTTCCGTTAAAAAAAAATTCCCGATTTTCATATTTTTTTTGTGCTTTTTTCTCATTTTCCGCTTAAAAAAAAATCCCGATTTTCATATATTTTTTTTGCTTTTTTTTCATTTTCCGCTAAAAAAAAAATCCCGATTTTCATATATTTTTTTTGCTTTTTTTTCATTTTCCGCTAAAAAAAAAATCCCGATTTTCATATATTTTTTTTGCTTTTTTATCATTTTCCGTTAAAACAAAAATCCGGATTTTCATACATTTTTTTTGCTTTTTTTTCATTTTCCGCTAAAAAAAAATTCCCGATTTTCATATATTTGTTTTGCTTTTTTATCATTTTCCGCTAAAAAAAAATCCCGATTTTCATATATTTTTTTCGCTTTTTTATCATTTTCCGTTAAAAAAAATATCCCGATTTTCATATATTTTTTTTGCTTTTTAATCATTTTCCGTTAAAAAAAAAATCCCGATTTTCATATATTTTTTTTGCTTTTTAATCATTTTCCGTTAAAAAAAAAATCCCGATTTTCATATATTTTTTTTGCTTTTTAATCATTTTCCGTTAAAAAAAAAATCCCGATTTTCATATATTTTTTTTGCTTTTTAATCATTTTCCGCTTAAAAAAAAATCCCGATTTTCATATATTTTTTTTGCTTTTTTTTCATTTTCCGCTAAAAAAAAAATCCCGATTTTCATATATTTTTTTTGCTTTTTTTTCATTTTCCGCTAAAAAAAAAATCCAGATTTTCATATATTTTTTTTGCTTTTTTATCATTTTCCGTTAAAAAAAAATCCCGATTTTCATATATTTTTTTTGCTTTTTTATCATTTTCCTCTAAAAAAAAATCCCGATTTTCATATATTTTTTTTGCTTTTTTATCATTTTCCGTTAAAAAAAAAATCCCGATTTTCATATATTTTTTTTGCTTTTTTTTCATTTTCCGCTGAAAAAAATTCCCGATTTTCATATTTTTTTTGTGCTTTTTTATCATTTTCCGTTAAAAAAAAAATCCCGATTTTCATATATTTTTTTTGCTTTTTTTTCATTTTCCGCTAAAAAAAAAATCCCGATTTTTATATATTTTTTTTGCTTTTTAATCATTTTCCGTTAAAAAAAAATTCCCGATTTTCATATATTTTTTTTGCTTTTTAATCATTTTCCGTTAAAAAAAAAATCCCGATTTTCATATATTTTTTTGGCTTTTTAATCATTTTCCGTTAAAAAAAAAATCCCGATTTTCATATATATTTTTTGCTTTTTAATCATTTTCCGTTAAAAAAAAATTCCCGATTTTCATATTTTTTTTGTGCTTTTTTCTCATTTTCCGCTTAAAAAAAAATCCCGATTTTCATATATTTTTTTTGCTTTTTTTTCATTTTCCGCTAAAAAAAAAATCCCGATTTTCATATATTTTTTTTGCTTTTTTTTCATTTTCCGCTAAAAAAAAAATCCCGATTTTCATATATTTTTTTTGCTTTTTTATCATTTTCCGTTAAAACAAAAATCCCGATTTTCATACATTTTTTTTGCTTTTTTTTCATTTTCCGCTAAAAAAAAATTCCCGATTTTCATATATTTGTTTTGCTTTTTAATCATTTTCCGTTAAAAAAAAAATCCCGATTTTCATATATTTTTTTTGCTTTTTAATCATTTTCCGCTAAAAAAAAATCCCGATTTTCATATATTTTTTTCGCTTTTTTATCATTTTCCGTTAAAAAAAAATTCCCGATTTTCATATATTTGTTTTGCTTTTTTATCATTTTCCGCTAAAAAAAAATCCCGATTTTCATATATTTGTTTTGCTTTTTTATCATTTTCCGTTAAAAAAAAATTCCCGATTTTCATATATTTGTTTTGCTTTTTTATCATTTTCCTCTAAAAAAAAATCCCGATTTTCATATATTTTTTTTGCTTTTTTATCATTTTCCGTTAAAAAAAAAATCCCGATTTTCATATATTTGTTTTGCTTTTTTATCATTTTCCGCTAAAAAAAATTCCCGATTTTCATATATTTGTTTTGCTTTTTTATCATTTTCCTCTAAAAAAAAATCCCGATTTTCATATATTTTTTTTGCTTTTTTATCATTTTCCGTTAAAAAAAAAATCCCGATTTTCATATATTTTTTTTGCTTTTTAATCATTTTCCGTTAAAAAAAAATTCCCGATTTTCATATATTTTTTTTGCTTTTTAATCATTTTCCGTTAAAAAAAAAATCCCGATTTTCATATATTTTTCTTGCTTTTTAATCATTTTCCGTTAAAAAAAAAATCCCGATTTTCATATATTTTTTTTGCTTTTTAATCATTTTCCGTTAAAAAAAAAATCCCGATTTTCATATATTTTTTTTGCTTTTTAATCATTTTCCGCTTAAAAAAAAATCCCGATTTTCATATATTTTTTTTGCTTTTTTTTCATTTTCCGCTAAAAAAAAAATCCCGATTTTCATATATTTTTTTTGCTTTTTTTTCATTTTCCGCTAAAAAAAAAATCCAGATTTTCATATATTTTTTTTGCTTTTTTATCATTTTCCATTAAAAAAAAATCCCGATTTTCATATATTTTTTTTGCTTTTTTATCATTTTCCTCTAAAAAAAAATCCCGATTTTCATATATTTTTTTTGCTTTTTTATCATTTTCCGTTAAAAAAAAAATCCCGATTTTCATATATTTTTTTTGCTTTTTTTTCATTTTCCGCTAAAAAAAATTCCCGATTTTCATATTTTTTTTGTGCTTTTTTTATCATTTTCCGTTAAAAAAAAATCCCGATTTTCATATATTTTTTTTGCTTTTTTTCATTTTCCGCTAAAAAAAAAAATCCCGATTTTTATATATTTTTTTTGCTTTTTAATCATTTTCCGTTAAAAAAAAATTCCCGATTTTCATATATTTTTTTTGCTTTTTAATCATTTCCGTTAAAAAAAAAATTCCGATTTTCATATATTTTTTTTGCTTTTAAATCATTTTGCGTTAAAAAAAATTTCCCGATTTTCATATATTTTTTTTGCTTTTTAATCATTTTCCGTTAAAAAAAAAATCCCGATTTTCATATATTTTTTTTGCTTTTTAATCATTTTTCCGTTAAAAAAAAAATCCCGATTTTCATATATTTTTTTTTGCTTTTTAATCATTTTCCGTTAAAAAAAAAATCCCGATTTTCATATATTTTTTTGGCTTTTTAATCATTTTCCGTTAAAAAAAAAATCCCGATTTTCATATATTTTTTTTGCTTTTTAATCATTTTCCGTTAAAAAAAAATTCCCGATTTTCATATTTTTTTTGTGCTTTTTTCTCATTTTCCGCTTAAAAAAAAATCCCGATTTTCATATATTTTTTTTGCTTTTTTTTCATTTTCCGCTAAAAAAAAAATCCCGATTTTCATATATTTTTTTTGCTTTTTTTTCATTTTCCGCTAAAAAAAAAATCCCGATTTTCATATATTTTTTTTGCTTTTTTATCATTTTCCGTTAAAACAAAAATCCGGATTTTCATACATTTTTTTTGCTTTTTTTTCATTTTCCGCTAAAAAAAAATTCCCGATTTTCATATATTTGTTTTGCTTTTTTATCATTTTCCGCTAAAAAAAAATCCCGATTTTCATATATTTTTTTCGCTTTTTTATCATTTTCCGTTAAAAAAAATTCCCGATTTTCATATATTTGTTTTGCTTTTTTATCATTTTCCGCTAAAAAAAAATCCCGATTTTCATATATTTGTTTTGTTTTTTTATCATTTTCCGTTAAAAAAAAATTCCCGATTTTCATATATTTGTTTTGCTTTTTTATCATTTTCCTTTAAAAAAAAATCCCGATTTTAATATATTTTTTTTGCTTTTTTATCATTTTCCGTTAAAAAAAAAATCCCGATTTTCATATATTTTTTTTTGCTTTTTTTTCATTTTCCGCTAAAAAAAAAATCCCGATTTTCATATATTTTTTTTGCTTTTTAATCATTTTCCGTTAAAAAAAAAATCCCGATTTTCATATATTTTTTTTGCTTTTAAATCATTTTCCGTTAAAAAAAAAATCCCGATTTTCATATATTTTTTTTGCTTTTTAATCATTTTCCGTTAAAAAAAAAATCCCGATTTTCATTTATTTTTTTTGCTTTTTAATCATTTTCCGTTAAAAAAAAAATCCCGATTTTCATATATTTTTTTTGCTTTTAAATCATTTTCCGTTAAAAAAAAATTCCCGATTTTCATATATTTTTTTTGCTTTTTAATCATTTTCCGTTAAAAAAAAAATCCCGATTTTCATTTTTTTTTTTTTTGCTTTTTAATCATTTTCCGTTAAAAAAAAAATCCCGATTTTCATATATTTTTTTTGCTTTTTAATCATTTTCCGTTAAAAAAAAAATCCCGATTTTCATATATTTTTTTTGCTTTTTAATCATTTTCCGTTAAAAAAAAAAATCCCGATTTTCATATATTTTTTTTGCTTTTTAATCATTTTCCGTTAAAAAAAAAATCCCGATTTTCATATATTTTTTTTGCTTTTTAATCATTTTCCGTTAAAAAAAAAATCCCGATTTTCATATATTTTTTTTGCTTTTTAATCATTTTCCGTTAAAAAAAAAATCCCGATTTTCATATATTTTTTTTGCTTTTTAATCATTTTCCGTTAAAAAAAAAATCCCGATTTTCATATATTTTTTTTGCTTTTTAATCATTTTCCGTTAAAAAAAAAATCCCGATTTTCATATATTTTTTTTGCTTTTTAATCATTTTCCGCTTAAAAAAAAATCCCGATTTTCATATATTTTTTTTGCTTTTTTTTCATTTTCCGCTAAAAAAAAAATCCCGATTTTCATATATTTTTTTTGCTTTTTTTTCATTTTCCGCTAAAAAAAAAATCCAGATTTTCATATATTTTTTTTGCTTTTTTATCATTTTCCGTTAAAAAAAAATCCCGATTTTCATATATTTTTTTTGCTTTTTTATCATTTTCCTCTAAAAAAAAATCCCGATTTTCATATATTTTTTTTGCTTTTTTATCATTTTCCGTTAAAAAAAAAATCCCGATTTTCATATATTTTTTTTGCTTTTTTTTCATTTTCCGCTAAAAAATTTTCCCGATTTTCATATTTTTTTTGTGCTTTTTTATCATTTTCCGTTAAAAAAAAAATCCCGATTTTCATATATTTTTTTTGCTTTTTTTTCATTTTCCGCTAAAAAAAAACCCCCGATTTTTATATATTTTTTTTGCTTTTTAATCATTTTCCGTTAAAAAAAAATTCCCGATTTTCATATATTTTTTTTGCTTTTTAATCATTTTCCGTTAAAAAAAAAATCCCGATTTTCATATATTTTTTTGGCTTTTTAATCATTTTCCGTTAAAAAAAAAATCCAGATTTTCATATATTTTTTTTGCTTTTTAATCATTTTCCGTTAAAAAAAAATTCCCGATTTCCATATTTTTTTTGTGCTTTTTTCTCATTTTCCGCTTAAAAAAAAATCCCGATTTTCATATATTTTTTTTGCTTTTTTTTCATTTTCCGCTAAAAAAAAAATCCCGATTTTCATATATTTTTTTTGCTTTTTTTTCATTTTCCGCTAAAAAAAAAATCCCGATTTTCATATATTTTTTTTGCTTTTTTATCATTTTCCGTTAAAACAAAAATCCCGATTTTCATACATTTTTTTTGCTTTTTTTTCATTTTCCGCTAAAAAAAAATTCCCGATTTTCATATATTTGTTTTGCTTTTTTATCATTTTCCGCTAAAAAAAAATCCCGATTTTCATATATTTTTTTCGCTTTTTTATCATTTTCCGTTAAAAAAAAATTCCCGATTTTCATATATTTGTTTTGCTTTTTTATCATTTTCCGCTAAAAAAAAATCCCGATTTTCATATATTTGTTTTGCTTTTTTATCATTTTCCGTTAAAAAAAAATTCCCGATTTTCATATATTTGTTTTGCTTTTTTATCATTTTCCTCTAAAAAAAAATCCCGATTTTCATATATTTTTTTTGCTTTTTTATCATTTTCCGTTAAAAAAAAAATCCCGATTTTCATATATTTTTTTTGCTTTTTAATCATTTTCCGTTAAAAAAAAATTCCCGATTTTCATATATTTTTTTTTGCTTTTTAATCATTTTCCGTTAAAAAAAAAATCCCGATTTTCATATATTTTTTTTGCTTTTTAATCATTTTCCGTTAAAAAAAAAATCCCGATTTTCATATATTTTTTTTGCTTTTTAATCATTTTCCGTTAAAAAAAAAATCCCGATTTTCATATATTTTTTTTGCTTTTTAATCATTTTCCGTTAAAAAAAAAATCCCGATTTTCATATATTTTTTTTGCTTTTTAATCATTTTCCGCTTAAAAAAAAAATTTTTTTTGCTTTTTTTTCATTTTCCGCTAAAAAAAAAATCCCGATTTTCATATATTTTTTTTGCTTTTTTTTCATTTTCCGCTAAAAAAAAAATCCAGATTTTCATATATTTTTTTTGCTTTTTTATCATTTTCCGTTAAAAAAAAATCCCGATTTTCATATATTTTTTTTGCTTTTTTATCATTTTCCTCTAAAAAAAAATCCCGATTTTCATATATTTTTTTTGCTTTTTTATCATTTTCCGTTAAAAAAAAAATCCCGATTTTCATATATTTTTTTTGCTTTTTTTTCATTTTCCGCTAAAAAAAATTCCCGATTTTCATATTTTTTTTGTGCTTTTTTATCATTTTCCGTTAAAAAAAAAATCCCGATTTTCATATATTTTTTTTGCTTTTTTTTCATTTTCCGCTAAAAAAAAATCCCGATTTTTATATATTTTTTTTGCTTTTTAATCATTTTCCGTTAAAAAAAAATTCCCGATTTTCATATATTTTTTTTGCTTTTTAATCATTTTCCGTTAAAAAAAAATTCCGATTTTCATATATTTTTTTTGCTTTTAAATCATTTTCCGTTAAAAAAAAATTCCCGATTTTCATATATTTTTTTTGCTTTTTAATCATTTTCCGTTAAAAAAAAAATCCTGATTTTCATATATTTTTTTTGCTTTTTAATCATTTTCCGTTAAAAAAAAAATCCCGATTTTCATATATTTTTTTTGCTTTTTAATCATTTTCCGTTAAAAAAAAAATCCCGATTTTCATATATTTTTTTGGCTTTTTAATCATTTTCCGTTAAAAAAAAAATCCCGATTTTCATATATTTTTTTTGCTTTTTAATCATTTTCCGTTAAAAAAAAATTCCCGATTTTCATATTTTTTTTGTGCTTTTTTCTCATTTTCCGCTTAAAAAAAAATCCCGATTTTCATATATTTTTTTTGCTTTTTTTTCATTTTCCGCTAAAAAAAAAATCCCGATTTTCATATATTTTTTTTGCTTTTTTTTCATTTTCCGCTAAAAAAAAATCCCGATTTTCATATATTTTTTTTGCTTTTTTATCATTTTCCGTTAAAACAAAAATCCCGATTTTCATACATTTTTTTTGCTTTTTTTTCATTTTCCGCTAAAAAAAAATTCCCGATTTTCATATATTTGTTTTGCTTTTTTATCATTTTCCGCTAAAAAAAAATCCCGATTTTCATATATTTTTTTCGCTTTTTTATCATTTTCCGTTAAAAAAAATTCCCGATTTTCATATATTTGTTTTGCTTTTTTATCATTTTCCGCTAAAAAAAAATCCCGATTTTCATATATTTGTTTTGCTTTTTTATCATTTTCCGTTAAAAAAAAATTCCCGATTTTCATATATTTGTTTTGCTTTTTTATCATTTTCCTCTAAAAAAAAATCCCGATTTTCATATATTTTTTTTGCTTTTTTATCATTTTCCGTTAAAAAAAAAATCCCGATTTTCATATATTTTGTTTGCTTTTTTTTCATTTTCCGCTAAAAAAAATTCCCGATTTTCATATTTTTTTTGTGCTTTTTTATCATTTTCCGTTAAAAAAAAAATCCCGATTTTCATATATTTTTTTTGCTTTTTTTTCATTTTCCGCTAAAAAAAAATTCCCGATTTTAATATATTTTTTTTGCTTTTTTATCATTTTCCGTTAAAAAAAAATTCCCGATTTTCATATATTTTTTTTGCTTTTTAATCATTTTCCATTAAAAAAAAAATCCCGATTTTCATATATTTTTTTTGCTTTTTAATCATTTTCCATTAAAAAAAAAATCCCGATTTTCATATATTTTTTTTGCTTTTTAATCATTTTCCGTTAAAAAAAAAATCCCGATTTTCATATATTTTTTTTGCTTTTAAATCATTTTCCGTTAAAAAAAAAATCCCGATTTTCATATATTTTTTTTGCTTTTTAATCATTTTCCGTTAAAAAAAAAATCCCGATTTTCATATATTTTTTTTGCTTTTTAATCATTTTCCGTTAAAAAAAAAATCCCGATTTTCATATATTTTTTTTGCTTTTTAATCATTTTCCGTTAAAAAAAAAATCCCGATTTTCATATATTTTTTTTGCTTTTTAATCATTTTCCGTTAAAAAAAAAATCCCGATTTTCATATATTTTTTTTGCTTTTTTTTCAATTTCCGCTAAAAAAAAATTCCCGATTTTTATATATTTTTTTTGTTTTTTTATCATTTTCCGTTAAAAAAAAAATCCCGATTTTCATATATTTTTTTGGCTTTTTAATCATTTTCCGTTAAAAAAAAAATCCCGATTTTCATATATTTTTTTTGCTTTTTAATCATTTTCCGTTAAAAAAAAAATCCCGATTTTCATATATTTTTTTTGCTTTTTAATCATTTTCCGTTAAAAAAAAAATCCCGATTTTCATATATTTTTTTTGCTTTTTAATCATTTTCCGTTAAAAAAAAAATCCCGATTTTCATATATTTTTTTTGCTTTTTAATCATTTTCCGTTAAAAAAAAAATCCCGATTTTCATATATTTTTTTTGCTTTTTAATCATTTTCCGTTAAAAAAAAAATCCCGATTTTCATATATTTTTTTTGCTTTTTTTTCATTTTCCGCTAAAAAAAAATTCCCGATTTTTATATATTTTTTTTGCTCTTTTATCATTTTCCGTTAACAAAAAATCCCGATTTTCATATATTTTTTTTGCTTTTTAATCATTTTCCGTTAAAAAAAAAATCCCGATTTTCATATATTTTTTTTGCTTTTTAATCATTTTCCGTTAAAAAAAAAATCCCGATTTTCATATATTTTTTTTGCTTTTTAATCATTTTCCGTTAAAAAAAAAATCCCGATTTTCATATATTTTTTTTGCTTTTTTATCATTTTCCGTTAAAAAAAAAATCCCGATTTTCATATATTTTTTTTGCTTTTTAATCATTTTCCGTTAAAAAAAAATTCCCGATTTTCATATATATTTTTTGCTTTTTAATCATTTTCCGTTAAAAAAAAAATCCCGATTTTCATATATTTTTTTTGCTTTTTAATCATTTTCCGTTAAAAAAAAAATCCCGATTTTCATATATATTTTTTGCTTTTTAATCATTTTCCGTTAAAAAAAAAATCCCGATTTTCATATATTTTTTTTGCTTTTTAATCATTTTCCGTTAAAAAAAAAATCCCGATTTTCATATATTTTTTTTGCTTTTTAATCATTTTCCGTTAAAAAAAAAATCCCGATTTTCATATATTTTTTTTGCTTTTTAATCATTTTCCGTTAAAAAAAAAATCCCGATTTTCATATATTTTTTTTGCTTTTTAATCATTTTCCGCTTAAAAAAAAATCCCGATTTTCATATATTTTTTTTGCTTTTTTTTCATTTTCCGCTAAAAAAAAAATCCCGATTTTCATATATTTTTTTTGCTTTTTTTTCATTTTCCGCTAAAAAAAAAATCCAGATTTTCATATATTTTTTTTGCTTTTTTATCATTTTCCGTTAAAAAAAAATCCCGATTTTCATATATTTTTTTTGCTTTTTTATCATTTTGCTCTAAAAAAAAATCCCGATTTTCATATATTTTTTTTGCTTTTTTATCATTTTCCGTTAAAAACAAATCCCGATTTTCATATATTTTTTTTGCTTTTTTTTCATTTTCCGCTAAAAAAAATTCCCGATTTTCATATTTTTTTTGTGCTTTTTTATCATTTTCCGTTAAAAAAAAAATCCCGATTTTCATATATTTTTTTTGCTTTTTTTTCATTTTCCGCTAAAAAAAAAATCCCGATTTTTATATATTTTTTTTGCTTTTTAATCATTTTCCGTTAAAAAAAAATTCCCGATTTTCATATATTTTTTTTGCTTTTTAATCATTTTCCGTTAAAAAAAAAATTCCGATTTTCATATATTTTTTTTGCTTTTAAATCATTTTCCGTTAAAAAAAAATTCCCGATTTTCATATATTTTTTTTGCTTTTTAATCATTTTCCGTTAAAAAATAAATCCTGATTTTCATATATTTTTTTTGCTTTTTAATCATTTTCCGTTAAAAAAAAAATCCCGATTTTCATATATTTTTTTTGCTTTTTAATCATTTTCCGTTAAAAAAAAAATCCCGATTTTCATATATTTTTTTGGCTTTTTAATCATTTTCCGTTAAAAAAAAAATCCCGATTTTCATATATTTTTTTTGCTTTTTTTTCATTTTCCGCTAAAAAAAAAATCCCGATTTTCATATATTTTTTTTGCTTTTTTATCATTTTCCGTTAAAACAAAAATCCCGATTTTCATAAATTTTTTTTGCTTTTTTTTCATTTTCCGCTAAAAAAAAATTCCCGATTTTCATATATTTGTTTTGCTTTTTTATCATTTTCCGCTAAAAAAAATCCCGATTTTCATATATTTTTTTCGCTTTTTTATCATTTTCCGTTAAAAAAAAATTCCCGATTTTCATATATTTGTTTTGCTTTTTTATCATTTTCCGCTAAAAAAAAATCCCGATTTTCATATATTTGTTTTGCTTTTTTATCATTTTCCTCTAAAAAAAAATCCCGATTTTCATATATTTTTTTTGCTTTTTTATCATTTTCCGTTAAAAAAAAAATCCCGATTTTCATATATTTTTTTTGCTTTTTTTTCATTTTCCGCTAAAAAAAATTCCCGATTTTCATATTTTTTTTTTGCTTTTTTATCATTTTCCGTTAAAAAAAAAATCCCGATTTTCATATATTTTTTTTGCTTTTTTTTCATTTTCCGCTAAAAAAAAAATCCCGATTTTTATATATTTTTTTTGCTTTTTAATCATTTTCCGTTAAAAAAAAATTCCCGATTTTCATATATTTTTTTTGCTTTTTAATCATTTTCCGTTAAAAAAAAAATCCCGATTTTCATATATTTTTTTTGCTTTTAAATCATTTTCCGTTAAAAAAAAATTCCCGATTTTCATATATTTTTTTTGCTTTTTAATCATTTTCCGTTAAAAAAAAAACCCCATTTATTTATTTTTTTTGCTTTTTAATCATTTTCCGTTAAAAAAAAAATCCCGATTTTCATATATTTTTTTTGCTTTTTAATCATTTTCCGTTAAAAAAAAAATCCCGATTTTCATATATTTTTTTTGCTTTTAAATCATTTTCCGTTAAAAAAAAAATCCCGATTTTCATATATTTTTTTTGCTTTTTAATCATTTTCCGTTAAAAAAAAAATCCCGATTTTCATATATTTTTTTTGCTTTTTTTTCATTTTCCGCTAAAAAAAAAATCCCGATTTTCATATATTTTTTTTGCTTTTTTTTCATTTTCAGCTAAAAAAAAAATCCCGATTTTCATATATTTTTTTTGCTTTTTTATCATTTTCCGTTAAAACAAAAATCTCGATTTTCATACATTTTTTTTGCTTTTTTTTCATTTTCCGCTAAAAAAAAATTCCCGATTTTCATATATTTGTTTTGCTTTTTTATCATTTTCCGCTAAAAAAAATATCCCGATTTTCATATATTTTTTTTGCTTTTTTATCATTTTCCGTTAATAAAAAATTCCCGATTTTCATATATTTGTTTTGCTTTTTTATCATTTTCCGCTAAAAAAAAAATCCCGATTTTCATATATTTTTTTTGCTTTTTTATCATTTTCCGTTAAAAAAAAAATCCCGAATTTCATAAATTTTTTTTGCTTTTTTATCATTTTCCGCTAAAAAAAAAATCCCGATTTTCATATATTTTTTTTGCTTTTTTTTTCATTTTCCGCTAAAAAAAAAATCCCGATTTTCATATATTTGTTTTGCTTTTTTATCATTTTCCGCTAAAAAAAAATTCCCGATTTTCATATATTTTTTTTGCTTTTTTATCATTTTCCGCTAAAAAAAAAATCCCGATTTTCATATTTTTTTTTTGCTTTTTTTATCATTTTCCGTTAAAAAAAAAATCCCGATTTTCATATATTTTTTTTGCTTTTTTCTCATTTTCCGCTAAAAAAAAATCCCGATTTTCATATATTTTTTTTGCTTTTTTATCATTTTCCGTTAAAACAAAAATCCCGATTTTCATTTTTTTTTTTTGCTTTTTTATCATTTTCCGTTAAAAAAAAAATCCCGATTTTCATATATTTGTTTTGCTTTTTTATCATTTTCCGCTAAAAAAAAATCCCGATTTTCATATATTTTTTTTGCTTTTTTATCATTTTCCGTTAAAAAAAAATTCCCGATTTTCATATATTTGTTTTGCTTTTTTATCATTTTCCGCTAAAAAAAAAATCCCGATTTTCATATATTTTTTTTGCTTTTTTATCATTTTCCGTTAAAAAAAAAATCCCGATTTTCATATATTTTTTTTGCTTTTTTTTCATTTTCCGTTAAAAAAAAAATCCCGATTTTCATATTTGTTTTTGCTTTTTTTTCTTTTTCAGCTAAAAAAAAAATCCCGATTTTCATATATTTTTTTTGCTTTTTTATCATTTTCCGTTAAAAAAAAATCCCGATTTTTATATATTTTTTTTGCTTTTTTTTCATTTTCCGTTAAAAAAAAATTCCCGATTTTCATATATTTTTTTTGCTTTTTTATCATTTTCCGCTAAAAAAAAAATCCCGATTTTCATATATTTTTTTTGCTTTTTTATCATTTTCCGTTAAAAAAAAAATCCCGATTTTCATATATTTTTTTTGCTTTTTTCTCATTTTCCGCTAAAAAAAAATCCCGATTTTCATATATTTTTTTTGCTTTTTTATCATTTTCCGTTAAAACAAAAATCCCGATTTTCATTTTTTTTTTTTGCTTTTTTATCATTTTCCGTTAAAAAAAAAATCCCGATTTTCATATATTTTTTTTGCTTTTTTTTCATTTTCTGTTAAAAAAAAATCCCGATTTTCATATATTTTTTTTGCTTTTTTTTCATTTTCCGCTAAAAAAAAATCCCGATTTTCATATATTTTTTTTGCTTTTTTTTCATTTTCCGCTAAAAAAAAATCCCGATTTTCATATATTTTTTTTGCTTTTTTATCATTTTCCGCTAAAAAAAAAAAATCCCGATTTTCATATATTTGTTTTGCTTTTTTATCATTTTCCGCTAAAAAAAAATCCCGATTTTCATATATTTTTTTTGCTTTTTTATCATTTTCCGCTAAAAAAAAAAAATCCCGATTTTCATATATTTGTTTTGCTTTTTTATCATTTTCCGCTAAAAAAAAAATCCCAATTTTCATATATTTTTTTTGCTTTTTTTTCATTTTCCGCTAAAAAAAAAATCCCGATTTTCATATATTTTTTTTGCTTTTTTTTCATTTTCCGTTAAAAAAAAATCCCGATTTTCATATATTTTTTTTTTCTTTTTTTTAATTTTCCGCTAAAAAAAAAATCCCGATTTTCATATATTTTTTTTGTTTTTTTTTCATTTTCCGCTAAAAAAAAATTCCCGATTTTCATATATTTTTTTTGCTTTTTTTATCATTTTCCGCTAAAAAAAAAATCCCGACTTCATATATTTTTTTGGCTTTTTTTTCATTTTCCGCTAAAAAAAAAATCCCGATTTCATATATTTGTTTTGCTTTTTTATCATTTTCCGCTAAAAAAAAAATCCCGATTTTCATATATTTTTTTTGCTTTTTTATCATTTTCCGTTAAAAAAAAAATCCCGATTTTCATATTTGTTTTTGCTTTTTTTTCTTTTTCAGCTAAAAAAAAAATCCCGATTTTCATATATTTTTTTTGCTTTTTTTTCATTTTCCGTTAAAAAAAAAATCCCGATTTTCATATTTGTTTTTGCTTTTTTTTCTTTTTCAGCTAAAAAAAAAATCCCGATTTTCATATATTTTTTTTGCTTTTTTTTCATTTTCCGCTAAAAAAAAAATCCCGATTTTCATATATTTTTTTTGTTTTTTTTTCATTTTCCGCTAAAAAAAAATTCCCGATTTTCATATATTTTTTTTGCTTTTTTTATCATTTTCCGCTAATAAAAAAATCCCGATTTTCATATTTTTTTTTTGCTTTTTTTATCATTTTCCGTTAAAAAAAAAATCCCGATTTTCATATATTTTTTTTGCTTTTTTTTCATTTTCCGTTAAAAAAAAAATCCCGATTTTCATATATTTTTTTTGCTTTTTTTTCATTTTCCGCTAAAAAAAAATTCCCGATTTTCATATATTTGTTTTGCTTTTTTATCATTTTCCGTTAAAAAAAAATTCCCGATTTTCATATATTTTTTTTGCTTTTTTATCATTTTCCGATAAAAAAAAAATCCCGATTTTCATATATTTTTTTTGCTTTTTTTTCATTTTCCGATAAAAAAAAAATCCCGATTTTCATATATTTTTTTTGCTTTTTTTTTCATTTTCCGCTAAAAAAAAAATCCCGATTTTCATATATTTTTTTTGCTTTTTTATCATTTTCCGTTAAAAAAAAATCCCGATTTTCATATATTTTTTTTGCTTTTTTATCATTTTCCGTTAAAAAAAAATCCCGATTTTCATATAATTTTTTTTCTTTTTTTTCATTTTCCGCTAAAAAAAAAATCCCGATTTTCATATATTTTTTTTGTTTTTTTTTTCATTTTCCGCTAATAAAAAATTCCCGATTTTCATATATTTTTTTTGCTTTTTTTATCATTTTCCACTAAAAAAAAAATCCCGACTTCATATATTTTTTTTGCTTTTTTTTCATTTTCCGCTAAAAAAAAAATCCCGATTTTCATATATTTGTTTTGCTTTTTTATCATTTTCCGCTAAAAAAAAAATCCCGATTTTCATATATTTTTTTTGCTTTTTTATCATTTTCCGTTAAAAAAAAAATCCCGATTTTCATATATTTTTTTTGCTTTTTTTTCATTTTCCGCTAAAAAAAAATTCCCGATTTTCATATATTTGTTTTGCTTTTTTATCATTTTCCGCTAAAAAAAAATTCCCGATTTTCATATATTTTTTTTGCTTTTTTATCATTTTCCGCTAAAAAAAAAATCCCGATTTTCATATATTTTTTTTGCTTTTTTTTCATTTTCCGATAAAAAAAAAATCCCGATTTTCATATATTTTTTTTGCTTTTTTTTTCATTTTCCGCTAAAAAAAAAATCCCGATTTTCATATATTTGTTTTGCTTTTTTTTCATTTTCCGTTAAAAAAAAATTTCCCGATTTTCATATATTTGTTTTGCTTTTTTTTCATTTTCCGCTAAAAAAAAAATCCCGATTTTCAAATATTTTTTTTGCTTTTTTATCATTTTCCGCTAAAAAAAAAAAATCTCCCGATTTTCATATATTTGTTTTGCTTTTTTATCATTTTCCGCTAAAAAAAAATCCCGATTTTCATATATTTTTTTTGCTTTTTTATCATTTTTCGCTAAAAAAAAAAAATCCCGATTTTCATATATTTGTTTTGCTTTTTTATCATTTTCCGCTAAAAAAAAAATCCCGATTTTCATATATTTTTTTTGCTTTTTTTTCATTTTCCGCTAAAAAAAAAATCCCGATTTTCATATATTTTTTTTGCTTTTTTTTCATTTTCCGTTAAAAAAAAATTCCCGATTTTCATATATTTTTTTTGCTTTTTTATCATTTTCCGCTAAAAAAAAAATCCCGATTTTCATATATTTTTTTTGCTTTTTTTTCATTTTCCGCTAAAAAAAAAATCCCGATTTTCATATATTTTTTTTGCTTTTTTATCATTTTCCGCTAAAAAAAAAATCCCGATTTTCATATATTTTTTTTGCTTTTTTTTCATTTTCCGATAAAAAAAAAATCCCGATTTTCATATATTTTTTTTGCTTTTTTTTTCATTTTCCGCTAAAAAAAAAATCCCGATTTTCATATATTTGTTTTGCTTTTTTTTCATTTTCCGTTAAAAAAAAATTTCCCGATTTTCATATATTTTTTTTGCTTTTTTTTCATTTTCCGCTAAAAAAAAAATCCCGATTTTCAAATATTTTTTTTGCTTTTTTATCATTTTCCGCTAAAAAAAAAAATATCCCGATTTTCATATATTTGTTTTGCTTTTTTATCATTTTCCGCTAAAAAAAAATCCCGATTTTCATATATTTTTTTTGCTTTTTTATCATTTTTCGCTAAAAAAAAAAAATCCCGATTTTCATATATTTGTTTTGCTTTTTAATCATTTTCCGCTAAAAAAAAATTCCCGATTTTCATATATTTTTTTTGCTTTTTTTTCATTTTCCGCTAAAAAAAAAATCCCGATTTTCATATATTTGTTTTGCTTTTTAATCATTTTCCGCTAAAAAAAAATTCCCGATTTTCATATATTTTTTTTGCTTTTTTTTCATTTTCCGTTAAAAAAAAAATCCCGATTTTCATATTTGTTTTTGCTTTTTTTTCTTTTTCAGCTAAAAAAAAAATCCCGATTTTCATATATTTTTTTTGCTTTTTTTTCATTTTCCGCTAAAAAAAAAATCCCGATTTTCATATATTTTTTTTGTTTTTTTTTCATTTTCCGCTAAAAAAAAATTCCCGATTTTCATATATTTTTTTTGCTTTTTTTATAATTTTCCGCTAATAAAAAAATCCCGTTTTTCATATTTTTTTTTTGCTTTTTTTATCATTTTCCGTTAAAAAAAAAATCCCGATTTTCATATATTTTTTTTGCTTTTTTTTCATTTTCCGTTAAAAAAAAAATCCCGATTTTCATATATTTTTTTTGCTTTTTTTTCATTTTCCGCTAAAAAAAAATTCCCGATTTTCATATATTTGTTTTGCTTTTTTATCATTTTCCGTTAAAAAAAAATTCCCGATTTTCATATATTTTTTTTGCTTTTTTATCATTTTCCGATAAAAAAAAAATCCCGATTTTCATATATTTTTTTTGCTTTTTTTTCATTTTCCGATAAAAAAAAAATCCCGATTTTCATATATTTTTTTTGCTTTTTTTTTCATTTTCCGCTAAAAAAAAAATCCCGATTTTCATATATTTTTTTTGCTTTTTTATCATTTTCCGTTAAAAAAAAATCCCGATTTTCATATATTTTTTTTGCTTTTTTATCATTTTCCGTTAAAAAAAAATCCCGATTTTCATATAATTTTTTTTCTTTTTTTTCATTTTCCGCTAAAAAAAAAATCCCGATTTTCATATATTTTTTTTGTTTTTTTTTTCATTTTCCGCTAATAAAAAATTCCCGATTTTCATATATTTTTTTTGCTTTTTTTATCATTTTCCACTAAAAAAAAAATCCCGACTTCATATATTTTTTTTGCTTTTTTTTCATTTTCCGCTAAAAAAAAAATCCCGATTTTCATATATTTGTTTTGCTTTTTTATCATTTTCCGCTAAAAAAAAAATCCCGATTTTCATATATTTTTTTTGCTTTTTTATCATTTTCCGTTAAAAAAAAAATCCCGATTTTCATATATTTTTTTTGCTTTTTTTTCATTTTCCGCTAAAAAAAAATTCCCGATTTTCATATATTTGTTTTGCTTTTTTATCATTTTCCGCTAAAAAAAAATTCCCGATTTTCATATATTTTTTTTGCTTTTTTATCATTTTCCGCTAAAAAAAAAATCCCGATTTTCATATATTTTTTTTGCTTTTTTTTCATTTTCCGATAAAAAAAAAATCCCGATTTTCATATATTTTTTTTGCTTTTTTTTTCATTTTCCGCTAAAAAAAAAATCCCGATTTTCATATATTTGTTTTGCTTTTTTTTCATTTTCCGTTAAAAAAAAATTTCCCGATTTTCATATATTTGTTTTGCTTTTTTTTCATTTTCCGCTAAAAAAAAAATCCCGATTTTCAAATATTTTTTTTGCTTTTTTATCATTTTCCGCTAAAAAAAAAAAATCTCCCGATTTTCATATATTTGTTTTGCTTTTTTATCATTTTCCGCTAAAAAAAAATCCCGATTTTCATATATTTTTTTTGCTTTTTTATCATTTTTCGCTAAAAAAAAAAAATCCCGATTTTCATATATTTGTTTTGCTTTTTTATCATTTTCCGCTAAAAAAAAAATCCCGATTTTCATATATTTTTTTTGCTTTTTTTTCATTTTCCGCTAAAAAAAAAATCCCGATTTTCATATATTTTTTTTGCTTTTTTTTCATTTTCCGTTAAAAAAAAATTCCCGATTTTCATATATTTTTTTTGCTTTTTTATCATTTTCCGCTAAAAAAAAAATCCCGATTTTCATATATTTTCTTTGCTTTTTTTTCATTTTCCGCTAAAAAAAAAATCCCGATTTTCATATATTTTTTTTGCTTTTTTATCATTTTCCGCTAAAAAAAAAATCCCGATTTTCATATATTTTTTTTGCTTTTTTTTCATTTTCCGATAAAAAAAAAATCCCGATTTTCATATATTTTTTTTGCTTTTTTTTTCATTTTCCGCTAAAAAAAAAATCCCGATTTTCATATATTTGTTTTGCTTTTTTTTCATTTTCCGTTAAAAAAAAATTTCCCGATTTTCATATATTTTTTTTGCTTTTTTTTCATTTTCCGCTAAAAAAAAAATCCCGATTTTCAAATATTTTTTTTGCTTTTTTATCATTTTCCGCTAAAAAAAAAAATATCCCGATTTTCATATATTTGTTTTGCTTTTTTATCATTTTCCGCTAAAAAAAAATCCCGATTTTCATATATTTTTTTTGCTTTTTTATCATTTTTCGCTAAAAAAAAAAAATCCCGATTTTCATATATTTGTTTTGCTTTTTAATCATTTTCCGCTAAAAAAAAATTCCCGATTTTCATATATTTTTTTTGCTTTTTTTTCATTTTCCGCTAAAAAAAAAATCCCGATTTTCATATATTTGTTTTGCTTTTTAATCATTTTCCGCTAAAAAAAAATTCCCGATTTTCATATATTTTTTTTGCTTTTTTTTCATTTTCCGTTAAAAAAAAAATCCCGATTTTCATATTTGTTTTTGCTTTTTTTTCTTTTTCAGCTAAAAAAAAAATCCCGATTTTCATATATTTTTTTTGCTTTTTTTTCATTTTCCGCTAAAAAAAAAATCCCGATTTTCATATTTTTTTTTGCTTTTTTTTCTTTTTCCGCTAAAAAAAAAATCCCGATTTTCATATATTTTTTTTGCTTTTTTTTCATTTTCCGTTAAAAAAAATTCCTGATTTTCATATATTTTTTTTGCTTTTTTATCATTTTCCGTTTAAAAACAAATCCCGATTTTTATATATTTTTTTTGCTTTTTTTTCATTTTCCGTTAAAAAAAAATCCCGATTTTCATATATTTTTTTTTTTTTTTTTTCATTTTCCGCTAAAAAAAAATTCACGATTTTCATATATTTTTTTTGCTTTTTTTATCATTTTCCGCTAAAAAAAAAATCCCGACTTCATATATTTTTTTTGCTTTTTTTTCATTTTCCGCTAAAAAAAAAATCCCGATTTTCATATATTTGTTTTGCTTTTTTTTCATTTTCCGATAAAAAAAAAATCCCGATTTTCATATATTTTTTTTGCTTTTTTATCATTTTCCGTTAAAAAAAAAATCCCGATTTTCATATAATTTTTTTGCTTTTTTTTCATTTTCCGCTAAAAAAAATTTCCCGATTTTCATATATTTGTTTTGCTTTTTTATCATTTTCCGGTAAAAAAAAAATCCCGATTTTCATATATTTTTTTTGCTTTTTTATCATTTTCCGATAAAAAAAAATTCCCGATTTTCATATATTTTTTTTGCTTTTTTATCATTTTCCGCTAAAAAAAAAATCCCGATTTTCATATATTTTTTTTGCTTTTTTTTCATTTTCCGATAAAAAAAAAATCCCGATTTTCATATATTTTTTTTGCTTTTTTTTTCATTTTCCGCTAAAAAAAAAATCCCGATTTTCATATATTTGTTTTGCTTTTTTTTCATTTTCCGTTAAAAAAAAATTTCCCGATTTTCATATATTTGTTTTGCTTTTTTTTCATTTTCCGCTAAAAAAAAAATCCCGATTTTCAAATATTTTTTTTGCTTTTTTATCATTTTCCGCTAAAAAAAAAAATCTCCCGATTTTCATATATTTGTTTTGCTTTTTTATCATTTTCCGCTAAAAAAAAATCCCGATTTTCATATATTTTTTTTGCTTTTTTATCATTTTTCGCTAAAAAAAAAAAATCCCGATTTTCATATATTTGTTTTGCTTTTTTATCATTTTCCGCTAAAAAAAAAATCCCGATTTTCATATATTTTTTTTGCTTTTTTTTCATTTTTTGCTAAAAAAAAAATCCCGATTTTCATATATTTTTTTTGCTTTTTTTTCATTTTCCGTTAAAAAAAAATTCCCGATTTTCATATATTTTTTTTGCTTTTTTATCATTTTCCGCTAAAAAAAAAATCCCGATTTTCATATATTTTTTTTGCTTTTTTTTCATTTTCCGCTAAAAAAAAAATCCCGATTTTCATATATTTTTTTTGCTTTTTTATCATTTTCCGCTAAAAAAAAAATCCCGATTTTCATATATTTTTTTTGCTTTTTTTTCATTTTCCGATAAAAAAAAAATCCCGATTTTCATATATTTTTTTTGCTTTTTTTTTCATTTTCCGCTAAAAAAAAAATCCCGATTTTCATATATTTGTTTTGCTTTTTTTTCATTTTCCGTTAAAAAAAAATTTCCCGATTTTCATATATTTTTTTTGCTTTTTTTTCATTTTCCGCTAAAAAAAAAATCCCGATTTTCAAATATTTTTTTTGCTTTTTTATCATTTTCCGCTAAAAAAAAAAATATCCCGATTTTCATATATTTGTTTTGCTTTTTTATCATTTTCCGCTAAAAAAAAATCCCGATTTTCATATATTTTTTTTGCTTTTTTATCATTTTTCGCTAAAAAAAAAAAATCCCGATTTTCATATATTTGTTTTGCTTTTTAATCATTTTCCGCTAAAAAAAAATTCCCGATTTTCATATATTTTTTTTGCTTTTTTTTCATTTTCCGCTAAAAAAAAAATCCCGATTTTCATATATTTGTTTTGCTTTTTAATCATTTTCCGCTAAAAAAAAATTCCCGATTTTCATATATTTTTTTTGCTTTTTTTTCATTTTCCGTTAAAAAAAAAATCCCGATTTTCATATTTGTTTTTGCTTTTTTTTCTTTTTCAGCTAAAAAAAAAATCCCGATTTTCATATATTTTTTTTGCTTTTTTTTCATTTTCCGCTAAAAAAAAAATCCCGATTTTCATATTTTTTTTTGCTTTTTTTTCTTTTTCCGCTAAAAAAAAAATCCCGATTTTCATATATTTTTTTTGCTTTTTTTTCATTTTCCGTTAAAAAAAATTCCTGATTTTCATATATTTTTTTTGCTTTTTTATCATTTTCCGTTTAAAAACAAATCCCGATTTTTATATATTTTTTTTGCTTTTTTTTCATTTTCCGTTAAAAAAAAATCCCGATTTTCATATATTTTTTTTTTTTTTTTTTCATTTTCCGCTAAAAAAAAATTCACGATTTTCATATATTTTTTTTGCTTTTTTTATCATTTTCCGCTAAAAAAAAAATCCCGACTTCATATATTTTTTTTGCTTTTTTTTCATTTTCCGCTAAAAAAAAAATCCCGATTTTCATATATTTGTTTTGCTTTTTTTTCATTTTCCGATAAAAAAAAAATCCCGATTTTCATATATTTTTTTTGCTTTTTTATCATTTTCCGTTAAAAAAAAAATCCCGATTTTCATATAATTTTTTTGCTTTTTTTTCATTTTCCGCTAAAAAAAATTTCCCGATTTTCATATATTTGTTTTGCTTTTTTATCATTTTCCGGTAAAAAAAAAATCCCGATTTTCATATATTTTTTTTGCTTTTTTATCATTTTCCGATAAAAAAAAATTCCCGATTTTCATATATTTTTTTTGCTTTTTTATCATTTTCCGCTAAAAAAAAAATCCCGATTTTCATATATTTTTTTTGCTTTTTTTTCATTTTCCGATAAAAAAAAAATCCCGATTTTCATATAATTTTTTTGCTTTTTTTTTCATTTTCCGCTAAAAAAAAAATCCCGATTTTCATATATTTGTTTTGCTTTTTTTTCATTTTCCGTTAAAAAAAAATTTCCCGATTTTCATATATTTGTTTTGCTTTTTTTTCATTTTCCGCTAAAAAAAAAATCCCGATTTTCAAATATTTTTTTTGCTTTTTTATCATTTTCCGCTAAAAAAAAAAATCTCCCGATTTTCATATATTTGTTTTGCTTTTTTATCATTTTCCGCTAAAAAAAAATCCCGATTTTCATATATTTTTTTTGCTTTTTTATCATTTTTCGCTAAAAAAAAAAAATCCCGATTTTCATATATTTGTTTTGCTTTTTTATCATTTTCCGCTAAAAAAAAAATCCCGATTTTCATATATTTTTTTTGCTTTTTTTTCATTTTTTGCTAAAAAAAAAATCCCGATTTTCATATATTTTTTTTGCTTTTTTTTCATTTTCCGTTAAAAAAAAATTCCCGATTTTCATATATTTTTTTTGCTTTTTTATCATTTTCCGCTAAAAAAAAAATCCCGATTTTCATATATTTTTTTTGATTTTTTTTCATTTTCCGCTAAAAAAAAAATCCCGATTTTCATATATTTTTTTTGCTTTTTTATCATTTTCCGCTAAAAAAAAAATCCCGATTTTCATATATTTTTTTTGCTTTTTTTTCATTTTCCGATAAAAAAAAAATCCCGATTTTCATATATTTTTTTTGCTTTTTTTTTCATTTTCCGCTAAAAAAAAAATCCCGATTTTCATATATTTGTTTTGCTTTTTTTTCATTTTCCGTTAAAAAAAAATTTCCCGATTTTCATATATTTTTTTTGCTTTTTTTTCATTTTCCGCTAAAAAAAAAATCCCGATTTTCAAATATTTTTTTTGCTTTTTTATCATTTTCCGCTAAAAAAAAAAATATCCCGATTTTCATATATTTGTTTTGCTTTTTTATCATTTTCCGCTAAAAAAAAATCCCGATTTTCATATATTTTTTTTGCTTTTTTATCATTTTTCGCTAAAAAAAAAAAATCCCGATTTTCATATATTTGTTTTGCTTTTTAATCATTTTCCGCTAAAAAAAAATTCCCGATTTTCATATATTTTTTTTGCTTTTTTTTCATTTTCCGCTAAAAAAAAAATCCCGATTTTCATATATTTGTTTTGCTTTTTAATCATTTTCCGCTAAAAAAAAATTCCCGATTTTCATATATTTTTTTTGCTTTTTTTTCATTTTCCGTTAAAAAAAAAATCCCGATTTTCATATTTGTTTTTGCTTTTTTTTCTTTTTCAGCTAAAAAAAAAATCCCGATTTTCATATATTTTTTTTGCTTTTTTTTCATTTTCCGCTAAAAAAAAAATCCCGATTTTCATATTTTTTTTTGCTTTTTTTTCTTTTTCCGCTAAAAAAAAAATCCCGATTTTCATATATTTTTTTTGCTTTTTTTTCATTTTCCGTTAAAAAAAATTCCTGATTTTCATATATTTTTTTTGCTTTTTTATCATTTTCCGTTTAAAAACAAATCCCGATTTTTATATATTTTTTTTGCTTTTTTTTCATTTTCCGTTAAAAAAAAATCCCGATTTTCATATATTTTTTTTTTTTTTTTTTCATTTTCCGCTAAAAAAAAATTCACGATTTTCATATATTTTTTTTGCTTTTTTTATCATTTTCCGCTAAAAAAAAAATCCCGACTTCATATATTTTTTTTGCTTTTTTTTCATTTTCCGCTAAAAAAAAAATCCCGATTTTCATATATTTGTTTTTCTTTTTTTTCATTTTCCGATAAAAAAAAAATCCCGATTTCATATATTTTTTTTGCTTTTTTATCATTTTCCGTTAAAAAAAAAATCCCGATTTTCATATAATTTTTTTGCTTTTTTTTCATTTTCCGCTAAAAAAAATTTCCCGATTTTCATATATTTGTTTTGCTTTTTTATCATTTTCCGGTAAAAAAAAAATCCCGATTTTCATATATTTTTTTTGCTTTTTTATCATTTTCCGATAAAAAAAAAATCCCGATTTTCATATATTTTTTTTGCTTTTTTTTCATTTTCCGCTAAAAAAAAAATCCCGATTTTCATATATTTTTTTTGCTTTTTTTTCATTTTCCGCTAAAAAAAAAATCCCGATTTTCATATTTGTTTTTGCTTTTTTTTCTTTTTCAGCTAAAAAAAAAATCCCGATTTTCATATATTTTTTTTGCTTTTTTTTCATTTTCCGCTAAAAAAAAAATCCCAATTTTCATATTTTTTTTTGCTTTTTTTTCATTTTTTGTTAAAAAAAAAATCCCGATTTTCATATATTTTTTTTGCTTTTTTTTCATTTTCGCTAAAAAAAATTTCCCGATTTTCATATATTTTTTTTGCTTTTTTATCATTTTCCGTTAAAAAAAAAATTCCGATTTTCATATATTTTTTTTGCTTTTTTTTCATTTTCCGTTAAAAAAAAAATCCCGATTTTCATATTTGTTTTTGCTTTTTTTTCTTTTTCAGCTAAAAAAAAAATCCCGATTTTCATATATTTTTTTTGCTTTTTTTTCATTTTCCGCTAAAAAAAAAATCCCAATTTTCATATTTTTTTTTGCTTTTTTTTCTTTTTTCCCTCCTCCCCTCCTCTTAAAAAAAAAATCCCGATTTTCATATATTTTTTTTGCTTTTTTTTCATTTTCCGCTAAAAAAAAAATCCCGATTTTCATATATTTTTTTTGCTTTTTTATCATTTTCCGTTAAAAAAAATTCCTGATTTTCATATATTTTTTTTGCTTTTTTATCATTTTCCGTTTAAAAAAAAATCCCGATTTTTATATATTTTTTTTGCTTTTTTTTCATTTTTCGTTAAAAAAAAAATCCCGATTTTCATATATTTTTTTTGCTTTTTTTTCATTTTCCTTTAAAAAAAAATTCCCGATTTTCATATATTTTTTTTGCTTTTTTATCATTTTCCGCTAAAAAAAAAATCCCGATTTTCATATATTTTTTTTGCTTTTTTTTCATTTTCCGCTTAAAAAAAAAATCCCGATTTTCATATATTTGTTTTGCTTTTTTATCATTTTCCGCTAAAAAAAAAATCCCGATTTTCATATATTTTTTTTGCTTTTTTATCATTTTCCGCTAAAAAAAAAATCCCGATTTTCATATATTTTTTTTGCTTTTTTTTCATTTTCCGCTAAAAAAAAAATCCCGATTTTCATATTTTTTTTTTGCTTTTTTTATCATTTTCCGTTAAAAAAAAAATCCCGATTTTCAAATATTTTTTTTGCTTTTTTTTCATTTTCCGTTAAAAAAAAAATCCCGATTTTCATATATTTTTTTTGCTTTTTTTTCATTTTCCGCTAAAAAAAAATTCCCGATTTTCATATATTTGTTTTGCTTTTTTATCATTTTCCGTTAAAAAAAAATTCCCGATTTTCATATATTTTTTTTGCTTTTTTATCATTTTCCGATAAAAAAAAAATCCCGATTTTCATATATTTTTTTTGCTTTTTTTTCATTTTCCGATAAAAAAAAAATCCCGATTTTCATATATTTTTTTTGCTTTTTTTTTCATTTTCCGCTAAAAAAAAAATCCCGATTTTCATATATTTTTTTTGCTTTTTTATCATTTTCCGTTAAAAAAAAATCCCGATTTTCATATATTTTTTTTGCTTTTTTATCATTTTCCGTTAAAAAAAAATCCCGATTTTCATATAATTTTTTTTATTTTTTTTCATTTTCCGCTAAAAAAAAAATCCCGATTTTCATATATTTTTTTTGTTTTTTTTTTCATTTTCCGCTAATAAAAAATTCCCGATTTTCATATATTTTTTTTGCTTTTTTTTATCATTTTCCACTAAAAAAAAAATCCCGACTTCATATATTTTTTTTGCTTTTTTTTCATTTTCCGCTAAAAAAAAAATCCCGATTTTCATATATTTGTTTTGCTTTTTTATCATTTTCCGCTAAAAAAAAAATCCCGATTTTCATATATTTTTTTTGCTTTTTTATCATTTTCCGTTAAAAAAAAAATCCCGATTTTCATATATTTTTTTTGCTTTTTTTTCATTTTCCGCTAAAAAAAAATTCCCGATTTTCATATATTTGTTTTGCTTTTTTATCATTTTCCGCTAAAAAAAAAATCCCGATTTTCATATATTTTTTTTGCTTTTTTATCATTTTCCGATAAAAAAAAAATCCCGATTTTCATATATTTTTTTTGCTTTTTTTTCATTTTCCGCTAAAAAAAAAATCCCGATTTTCATATTTTTTTTTGCTTTTTTTTCTTTTTCCGCTAAAAAAAAAATCCCGATTTTCATATATTTTTTTTGCTTTTTTTTCATTTTCCGCTAAAAAAAAAATCCCGATTTTCATATATTTGTTTTGCTTTTTTTTTCTTTTTCCGCTAAAAAAAAAATCCCGATTTTCATATATTTTTTTTTCTTTTTTTTCATTTTCCGCTAAAAAAAACACCTGATTTTCATTTTTTTTTGTTGCTTTTTTATCATTTTCCGTTAAAAAAAAAATCCCGATTTTTATATATTTTTTTTGCTTTTTTTTCATTTTCCGTTAAAAAAAAAATCCCGATTTTCATATATTTTTTTTGCTTTTTTTTCATTTTCCGCTAAAAAAAAAATCCCGATTTTCATATATTTTTTTTGCTTTTTTATCATTTTCCGTTAAAAAAAAAATCCCGATTTTCATATATTTTTTTTGCTTTTTTATCATTTTCCGTTAAAAAAAAAAAGGTTTATCTGCCATTATGGCGTCACCATCTTCACACAAATCAACAAGAAGACACAATCTGGTTATTTGTTTGTCACTAATGCTACCACAGTATAAATCTGAACAGAAAGTCACAACACCTGCTGGGCTTATTCCAATTAATGATTTGTATGTCATGTGCTACTTGTAGTCACTATATAAAAGTGACTGAAGTTGAAGTGAACTTGGAGTCTCAGTCCAAATCTCAGTGCAATCTATAACTACTCTAGTAGTTGGATAATTTTTCCTGAAAGAATCTGGCATGGTTGCATTGACATTATCCCTACTGGGCCACTGTATCAAACATGAGAGTTGAACATACAAATAATCAACCCATTTGTTACAAAGTCTGCTGCATGTGGCACGTGAAACTCTAAACCTATATGCTAAGTCATCAAGCAACAGGCCTAATCTTAGTCTCATAAGAATCATGAAGAATTCATCAATCTGTCTCAAGGAATGAGGCCTTCCACCATCTGTTCTATCTGTGTAAATTTGTTCATCATTGTACATTTCATCAAACATAGCCTCGAATGCAACTGAATTTGGTATACCAGTATAAAACATGATACTTTCATCTGATTTTCTGATATCTTCATATACAACCATTGGTTTGTCAACTTGAATACCGATACTTTCTGTTTTTTTTCATAAAAACATATTTTTTTCGTTATTGATCTAAAATACAAACTGACAATTATTGCCATCGGTAAGGATTTCATACTATTTAATTGACTGTCAAAAAAAACAACTTTACCGATCTAGGCCTAATTATGAAATGTAGAGAATCTCAAACCAAATACATCAAGTTGATATAGTTGGGTTGTTTTTTTTTGGACGAATATCCAAGATTTGCGGAGGGCTTATTATTTTATTATCATTTTTCATTCAAAATCAACGTCACAATTATAATTGGGCCTATACAATACAGTTAAGTGTCTATAAACGTTAAATCCATATGACAAAAGATTGATTCTTTAAGAAATTTTGTTGCATTTTACAAACTTTGTAAAGGAATTTCAAGGGGGGAAAAACGTTGATAATTAAAAGATGCTTGACAATGTTTTAGTGGTTATTCATAAATATTAAAACTTACCGATGTTGTGAATGTCTTGTTTGGAAATACACTTGGTAATGGATGGAGTTTAGTTGGTCCTTGCTGACCCACAAAGTGCTCAGAACATATCCTTGTGCTGTCATTTCTATTATAATGGAAATCTACACGAATAAGTTTGCATCGTTGTAATCACACTCGTCTCAATCTTGTATCAACAGGGAATCGATGTAAATATATCTTTCTTCCGTTGATAACTGTTCGGCTGTTGTTGCTACAAATGCAGCAATATCGTGGCTTAGGTGCCATTTTGACGTTACGCTGTACGTCCTGGAAGGCGAAGAGCCCATATTGAGACAAGCGCATTTGTTTTTTATTAGCGGCCGTCAAGGAAGATAACTCACGTTTTGAGAAAGGGCAATACCTGCATATGTTCTTCAAGCTAAAGTGCTCAGTAGAGCGTGTGTTCGACATCTGTCTCTATCAACACCACTTACGCCCTCCTCGACACAACAGTAGTATATAGTAAGGGGTCTGGCTCAACGGATAATTACTGCCTAATAAGTATGTAATTAAACATAAAAAAAATTCCGCTTATGCTCCAACTTTTTTATGGTTAATTACAATACTAATAGGCAGTAATTATCTGATCCAGACCCCTTACTATATACTACTAAGAAAAACAACTAAAAAACATTTTAGATTTTGATTATTAATTAATAATCAAAATTATATAAAATAATACTTTATTGTGGTGACAAAACTGTATCTGACGGCACAATTAATAATTCTTCTTTGACAAACCCTCTACCTGGTCCATTTTGCAAGTAATATAGGGTGGGTTCACCTTTCTTAGAAACATATCTATCAATTTGATACACTTTAAAGGCGCTGTAGCACGTTTTTTTGCAAAATTTATTTTTTCAAATTTCTCATTTATAATGATAGTTAATGTCATTTATATTTACTTTAGAGGGTAAAACATCTTATTACACAAACCAATTATCCTTAGTGGTAATAACGACAATGCGTCTAAAGCAAAAAAATTAATGGCGGCCATTTTATTGTGAACACATTTTATTATTTCGAATGACAAAAACAATTCCCATGGCTCCAAGGAACCATGTACACTCATTTGTAACTTGATTTTCCGAAGAGAGAAGGATGTTTTGCTATTGTTGACATTATTTTTTAAATATATTTCATCGACTTATTTGAGCGCCTTTAAATGATTTTAAAACCCCTTTCAGAAATAATTGTGATCAAATACATGATATCTTTATCACACAACACATCTTTCGTTAAACTTGCTACGTCGCGATGTCCGAATGACCGCCGAAGAATCCCGAACTTTAATGAGTTATGCACTTGTGACGTAATAGTGGTCCGACGAAAACGGAAGTGTGCAGTTGTTGACATGCGAGCGAAGGGAAAGTTACGCGGTGTGAGTTTACAAAGACGTAGATTGACCTAGTTTACGATAATAAGAAACATTTAACAGTACATGCCCTCTAATTAACATGTTAGGAAGACATTCGCCCATAGGTTTTTATTTTAAAGAATTATAAATCGATCTAAACTTATTCACAGCAAGAGCAAGTGACACTAAAATGTATGCAATCATTCCAGTACTGTACAGTACAGCTGTTCTACACTCACTGTAAACAAGTATTCAACGCAAGTCTTTCAGCTATTGAACTTTGCACTTTCTTTTAGATACATGGTTTGCTCATATATGAAGCACTTTTGCATTATAAATATATGTACATTTCAACGATGTGATCTAAAATTATGATTCAATCCGTCAAAACACGCCTAGCTGCGCTCGCGACTGCGAGTGACTGACGTCATGGTGCTATAACGAAATTTGGAAAAACCTGTCAATTTTTTAAAACGTCAACGGTTAAAAGTAGCAATATCTACTCGAAGAATCTACAAAGAATGCATAGAAACAAACGTGTATGTCAAGAGGGTCAACCAATCTGAAGTTTGAACAACATTTCGTCTCAGGAATGTGGCTACCAGTCGAGTCAACAGTACCGTAGGAAGAACGATAACTCTGTATAGTACAGTACAGCGCTGACCGTGAAGTCGATAGAGATGTTGAGATATAACCAAGGAGGTGGGCCCTATATTTTCAGAGGTTGTATCATTTTATTAATGCATTTCCATCAAAACTGTTAGAATCTTTGACTTTTTGAAAACTTGGATAAACGTTGTACTTGACATGGAAGGAAAACCCATTGTTTATGCAATGTTTTGAAGCAGAATTGTCGGAGTATTTGAAATTTTCATTTGATAATATTTGTATGACTCTATAATCAAAATAAAACCATCATAAAAACAAATAAAATTATTTTCATTGATATTATATGAATAAAAAATATCTTCAAAACTAAACAAAATGTATAATTCTCCAGTTTTACATGGAAAGGCACTTTTTACAGGTAAGCTTTGACAGTGTGTTACAAAGCGACTACGTTTTCACGCTGTGGTGTTTGATTATTATGTAAATTTTAGTGATTCTGAATTCTCTGAACCAACGATGTTTTATGGGATGATGCAATGAGTACTCTAAATATATTCAAAACCTTTTAACATTAAACTGAAATATGACAGACACGTCAATCATCCAGGTGTTTTCGTTATTTTGATATCGATAATTTTGTTACTTTAAATAACTTTATATTTGATATGTTTTACTTTTTAAGATGCTGCTTCACTTTGTTTAGTTATTTCTTTAGCGTTTTGCAAACATAAGAAAAAGTATTCTAGATCAGCATAGGGACAGAACTTATTTTGCAACGATAATAGGGCCACTGACCATAAATATTAATATATGATATAGGGCCTACGTGGAACACGACTACAAAATTAAAATGTTGAACCGAAGTAATTGTTCATTGTTTATTTTTGAAAACTTTGAATCGGTGAACCGTGTAGACAATTAGACATCCAGCACTTTATAAGGAAAAAAATCAGCAAGTTTAAACTCGATCGTCTTACTTCCGGGTCCAGAAATAGATCAGAAATTAGGAAAAATAACATCGAGGGCAAAACATAATTTCCAATATTCAGCATTAAGATAAACAGTTATGATACATAATTTCATTTATTATATACCTTTTGAAACATTTGATCAGGTATCGTACGCCGCACGGAAAAACACCGACTGCAGGCAGGCTACTTTGAATGTCGGTCTGACGGATATTTGCTCTTGACTCGTGTCTAAAACAATACTTCGAAAAAATGGTTGAAGAACTCCAACATTAGTTCAATGTCATAGACATATGTTACTAAAAATATATGATACAGGGCGCCACGAGTGAACCAACCAATTGCAAGTGAGTGTTTATGAACAGGTTTGACATAGGCCAACTGCAGTGACTCGCACTGAGGCGAGATTGACGGACCACTATCACGTCACATTACGGAAGATGCCGAAAGCTGCCGATCTTTTTGCATACGGGAATGCCGGGTTTGCCGCGGACCGCACTAGTGTCAGTGCGGGTTTGCAAAAGTGACGTAAAAACATGACGGCTTGTGTTTACAATTTGAATACATCACCATAATGAAGTAAAATAACATAAAATGGGGTTTTGAAATCCTTTAAGAGACTAAATTGGGTCAGTCGCCCGAAATGTTTGACCTCCTTCTAACTCACCAGGTTGATATAAATATCTTACATAAACCCTATCAGGAATGATTTTTTCAGGTTTTAGCAAAGGTGCAGAAGATTCAGCCACAATTGATTTCAATTTAATTGCTTTTATAGGTTTCTTATTTATAAGTCGAGTTTCTTCATTATTTATTGCTGATATAACCTGTGGTAGTCTAGTTACCCATTCAGTAGACCTTGTCTTTGGATTTTTTAATTCTTCAGCATACTGATAACCGAATAAGCGTTCGGATAGTGTCTTATTAAATCTCTCAACAAGGGCTTGACTTCTGTGGGCTTCTTTTTCACCTCTCCTAATTCTAACGTTATGTTTTGATAAAAGTTGTGTTACATCTCCCATAAACTCACGACCAGGATCTACTTGAAATATACTCGGCCAGTTCAAAGGACTTCTTTTATATATTTTTTCAAAAGCTTTAGCTACCTCAGAAGAGTTCTTAGTAGTTAATGGTTCAGCTTCCTTATATCTACTGACGACATCCACCACAGTTAACTTATACTTATAAGTCTTTCTTTTTACTCGGTCATGTGGTAGAAATAGTAGATCTGCTTGGTGAACTTCATTTGGCACGGATATATCAAATTGTTGTCTAGGTATGTATTTAGATGCTGGTAAATATATTTGCCAAATAGCTTGTTTCATTAATCAATTCTTAGCTTCTGCCTTAGTGACCTTTGCAGCCTTAGCGAGTTTATCTACGGCTGCTAGACCTTTCCAATATCCCTTGGGTCTATAATAAATCTTTTCCAGCTTCGAAGAAGACATCTCTTATATAAGAAGGATTATTACTCTAAATACCCATATGCATATGTATGTACACCATTATTAGCAATCGATCTTTTGGTATCTAAAGGAGATAGTGATGTCTTACACAGGACCAAAACCAGTGGAATCCAATTTCCGGATAACTGCCGGATTCTCCCGTATCCTTACCCATTTGGTATCCGGGAATCCGGAAATGTATACTCTCCCGTATACCAGATCCGCCCATATTCTCCCGGAATTTTTTCCGGAAAGTATGTTTCTAAGAATACTGGAATCCGGAGATTATACTTTTCCATATCCCAGATCCGTGTGTCTTCTCCTGGAAATATTTCCGGAAAGTATGTTTCTAAGAATACTGGAATCCGGACAGAATATCTTATCCGGATACGCTTCTATTATTAGGAATAGACAAGTTATTTGGTAATATTACCGTCTTATGTTGAAGAAGTGTTCACATTATTTTATGATAATTATAATGATAATAATTTATTACTATCTCATGCTGTTGCAATAAACTATATATACACAGCTTTATGCTACACATATAATAAAAACATTGTCTACTAGAGTCTATAAGACACAACTTTTACCTTATTGAACAACAGAAATACATAAATTAAAATGTTATAGTGATATACATACATAAAGGCTAATACTTCTTGCATACCTTTCACCCAACTCACTCAAGCTGATCCAGTGACTCATACAGACTGTCACATTGATTCACCCTAAAAGATGTTAACTGATTCACTGACCTTCATACACACTCATAATAAACTCTCCAAAACATTCAAACACACAATCTGACACTCCCTCATACATATCTCCACTCAGACCAACACACACAGACTCACCCACATATGATATTGTCCAAGGTATTAAAACCAATCAAATTTATGAAACAAAGTCCATTTAACTTTTATAATGAAACTGCTTTCAGGGACATCAAGTATCATACACTAACAGCATTAATATATATTAACATTTTATATCAATGTTTTGTTACAATAAAATAGAGGGAGTATCTTTATAATTGTAAAGTTTGTTCTTGCTTTATTTGCCACAAAGTAAGTGCAATATGCTGGTCATCATGCTTGACCACATATCACCGGTCTGCTAGTTAACATGTGTCTGTAGCAACAGGTGGGAATGTAAGTGCTTCAGCAGTATTTCGGTACACATCTAACAATTGATAAATTTGTGCATCTCATGACATGTGATTGAACCTTCTCAAAATTTGCATTGACATTTGCCACACAAAGAACATTCTGGCAGTCATGCTTGACCGCACATCACCTCTCGGCTAATTAACACCTTGACTAATTGGATATAAACAATTAGTGTCTCGCTGTAGTAACAGGTGAGAGCATGCTTATGCAGTGTTTGAGGGTGATTTCACATTTGTTGACGTTTAGCTTGTTGTAAAAGCTGGTCGTTTTAGAATCCTTCATTTATATATTAAAATAAAGTTTGTTAATTTAATTTTTTTCCATACAAGGTATGTGCAATATTCTGGTCATGCTTGATTACACATCACCTGTCGGCAAATTAACACCTTGACTAAGTGTCTGCAGCAAGTGCAAGAATGTAAGTGCTTGAGCAGTATTTCTGTACATATCCAACTATTGATTTAATGTGTGCATCTAATGATTTGTGATTGATCATTCTCAAAATTTGCCATATTTGTTAAATATTGAAAATATCAGCTATATGCTGTTTGTTTTTGTCACTATATTGGATTTTGTCTATAATTGTGAATGTCTGTTCTGCAGTAAACAGTGCCTCTATGCATGCTCACCATAATTGTAATTAAAGGTCCATCCATTGTGTTGTTGGGGTCACATATTCCAAACGTTATAAATGGTGTTACTTTATCGAGAAGTACCGACTGTTACCGAAAACTACCATTTTGATTATACATGGAAAATTGACGATATTAAGGTAAAAGTATTGATTTCTGATCGAAAACCGCGAAATGCACAGCGTGTGGCGCGCGTCAATGAGTCAAACGTAATTTTGGAATCTTATTTATAACAGACAAGAACATAACTTTGAGTTGATAATGTTTCATAGGTCACATAACTACTGTGCATGTAAATTGGACGTGCAGTTTCGGTTTCTGCACATGTAAAATGATATTACTCAATTTTAATTTGAAACTAGTAATTATGATATATTTAGCGATTGGGGATAAATATGCAAGTTGTATTGTAGACAGCACATGTGGTGAAAATAAAATTTAATTTAATTAATAAAATTTTATGAAAAACAATGGATGCACCTTTAAGACATACTTGGATGCAGAAAGTCAATTAATTTCAAATGAGATTCAAAGCGATGTGTTCACTATAGCTGTGTTCAAATTACTAAAATCGAGCCATGCGGTCTGTAATTCACTAGGTATTGCATTATTCCATTACATTCAAGGTTATAAGTATATAAATATAAATGCAATAATATGGTATTGACAAAGTAGTCTTTATAAAATATATTATTGATGACGAGGGACGTCAGCCTATGTCATTAGCCCATCTAACCTTTTATAGTCAGCATAGATTATCCAATTAACTTCAAAATCACAGGGGGCGGGATAGCACAGTGGATAGCTCGTTCGACTTCGGATCAAGAGGCAACTTTGTCTGCAGTAGAGAACTGTTCTACGCGCAGTAAGATTTGAGTGCAATGCTACACTGAATTTCAGCGTAGAACCACCCATGGTTCGCTAGTTCCAGCCGATGCTCGCAGGTTTCACCGCAATGCATAGCCATATGGCGTTGCGGGCTTTCTCCCTGCCATAATACTAGCAGTCGCGATATACTGAAATGCTCTTGAAAGCGGCGTTAAACCCCAAATCACCTCACCTCACCTCACCTCAAAATCACAAATATGGCTCTGGTTAATTTAATGACATGAGGATGTGCTTGTATCAGGATTTATATAACTAATGTACAGTAAGTGGCTAATAAGATAAGTTGTGTGACATGTAGCTTCCATCTCTCATTTTCACTATTTGAGAGGGGTATATTGAAAACAAAAACCACTTTTCAATGTTAACAGATGCTGACATCTTTCAATGACAAATACTGATGTGCTATCATATATCCAGTAAATACAAGTGTTGTTTTGCACTCTTGTTAACCAATCTCTCATGTCTCCATGAATAATAACACAAAGACACCAAGTAAAGACAGTCCATTCATAGATTTATTTACAATTACATACTATATTTTAGTTGAATGAATATATACAGAGCACCACATACAGCAGTCCAATAAATAATCATACTCCGTATGTAGAAAGTTTCTTGTACGTATCTAGAAAGTTTCTAAATACGCACTAGAAACTATTTAGATATTTAGAACCTTTCCAGAACGTATCTAGAAACTCTATAGTGCGTATCTAGAAACTCTATAGTGCGTATCTAGAAACTCTATAGTGCGTATCTAGAAACTCTATAGTGCGTATCTAGAAACTCTATAGTGCGTATCTAGAAACTCTATAGTGCGTATCTAGAAACTCTATAGTGCGTATCTAGAAACTCTATAGTGCGTATCTAGAAACTCTATAGTGCGTATCTAGAAACTCTATAGTGCGTATCTAGAAACTCTATAGCGCGTATCTAGAAACTTTCTACTTTTTAATTTTTGCGAGATATTCACACAATTTTTAAATATTCTGAAACTGCATATTAACTTTGGCATATTTTCGAAAATTTCAACAATATAACTCAACTAGAACAGCATTTTTTTTAGTTCCATGGTCTCCTCGTTATAAAACGCCTCGCGGAACTGCTCAGTGGACAGTCTAATTACATAAGTCGCTATTTAGCCTCTCGCTATACTGCTACTGTTGCAGCTTGTGAGTAGATTAATGAAGGATAGTCATCGACTATAACATGAAATATGTTGATTCATAAGAATATATTAGAATTCAGTATTATTTAAAACAATGTATAAGCTTTTAAATAAGATCGCATTAATATCGTATTATCGGTTTACAATTATCATATACAACTTACATTCAATCCCAAACTTTTGTATCGGCCTTTTCAACAGTTTACAAACCCACTCCAAGTTGTCATTATATTTTTACCAAAAAATCATTTGCATTATGTGTGAAACTATCTTCTTTGAAGAGAATGGAATATAAACAAAACAAGAAAATGTCTGTTGCATCCCTCATTCGACAGGATACACCTGCTGACCACATGTTCAGCAAGAAACAAGGACAATAGGGGGATTACTGACGACTGATGTCTGCAGGCGAATAGGGCTGGATAATCTCATGATTGCATTGTATTTACACTCCTTTATATTTTATATAACATAAATAAATAAATAAAATAAATCTGATGAGTTTGTGACATGTATTACAAACATTCAAGGAAATAAAGAAATAATCTATGCGCAAAGTTAATATTAGTTATATTTGCCAATAACAAATTGTCATCATAATAGTGAAATATAATAGTACATTATATCTTTACATATGTGCCCTATAGGGTGAAGAAGTGCCCTTTTACCGATGTAGTTGCCCTGTCCTTTTTGCAACCTGGGGGAAACACTAATTACATAACATACACACCAGTGTGTAATATCTTCACATAACTGGGTCATGTTCAATAGAGGTTTCAAGACTTTTAAACCTCTCTTGAACGCGATTGCTCAATGTAGCGCTACGTAACGAGGCGAGCAAATTTCGCGGAATTTGCACCGTGTCGTTCAGGAGCCCAGGTGTTACATCAACTGTCTTGCTACAATTTATCATCCATATAATAATGGGGACACCTGAATGAAAACATATAACCCGAAATAAACAAAAAGATCCCAACATAAATTTAGATCCCTAAATATATTTTTGACATTGTTTGCTACATTAAAATGTTTTTCTTAACAAGGCATGTGCATAGTTCGTCCCCAGTACGTGAAATACGCCCATTATTAAACGAAAACATTGTGTATAATTTATGTTCATACATAAATGTTAAAAACATAAAGGTCAGTCGGTAATATCTATATTTATGTTGTATCCATATAAGGTGAAAAATGAGCGTATTCACAAATTTTATGTAAATGTACTTGTGTTTACAATGTGAGACACTGATTTCCTGCGTTTATTTTGAAATTCTCGTGGGAAAAAACGAAGTGTTTCTTGTGATATTAATGTTAATCAGTTATTTGTTTATGACATATGGACAGTGATATTAATATATCCGAAAAGGCACAGATATGTCATGGATTATGCAAGCCGATTAAAAGACGGAAATTGTGTATATTTGAAAAAGGGCATCCTGTCAGTCATTTACTTAATGTATTTAGGACAAAAGTTTAATCCGTTCAATAAGCTAATATCTTGCTTATCTCATGTAACGCCGACGGAGATAATAAACATTTAGTTTTAATTAAAACAATAAATTCTAAATGTCCATCAATCATCTATTTCGAACCACTTAAAGAAATGGTTCTAGCTAGATAATTTTTATGGAAAAAATCGAGAAGACATGCCTGTTTACACACATTTGTTATTAATAGTGTACGTGCTTATTGCACAATTCAGGTGTAACATTAATAAGGGGAATATTCGTATGATTTGTTACTTGACAACTTGATAAAGACTACTACACAATCATTCAAAATAAAATAAAAACAATGGAAAGCTATGCATCGGCGCTACGAGTTATGAACTCTTTGTTACCGAACAACATAACATTGTTTATTAACTTAATGAGAAATTATTTCTTACTCTGTAAATATTCCAACACTACATATTATTATTATACATGTTATTATTTCTAACCGTTGAAATGTATGAAAATACACGAATTTAACCTAGCGTGGCAATGAAAATTAGCTTACATAAGGTGTAGTCGTTGATACAAAGTTATTAACCCTGTCAGGTTAGACAAGTAAAAGTTCTGAAATTACACGGCAGTGGTAAATGGGAAGTAAATCATTTAATTGTATACTGAAAGTTTATCATTGTGTTGGTGAAGTACTTAGAATTTACATGAGTTTGTTCACTAGGAAGTTCCTATGATCGGCTAAGAATTTGTTTGTTCGGCTTACATACTATACATTGTTGAATTATACAAATCTTATCTCATCCACCAAATGTATTTCATCAAGATAGGGGGCTTCGGTTAAAGTTATTTATTGAGTAGACCTAAAGTCATATGCATTTATTTGCTTACATCAAATTATTGATAATTAAATAACTACAGTAAGTATTTGATCAGTTAACTCCGTTTAATGAATTAATATTCAGTTGATATTTGGCATTTAAGAAATGATTTTGATACAAATATCCAAGTCAATAATATGGTGCGGCAGTTCTCAAGAATCATTCGACAAATAAAACATAAGACCCATTGAATGCACATATAGTACCAGTCCGTAAAATGTTTATAAACATTTTGAAATACATGTCCATACTAAATTAGTATATTTTTGAAAGTCTTTTCAACTTTAGTGGGGCTATTGGCAATTTTGTCCTGGAACCAATAGATCAATGGAGCCGGGAAATAAGCTTGCGTAATTGTAATGTATAAATATGTCGGCGCTCTTTTGCGTGAACTCATAAAACACAATTGCGGAGGCCGCCAAAGAGCTGTATAAGAGAGGCGTGTGTAAATCAATGCTGCAACGTATTGTATATAGACGTATGCGCATACACGTGATTAAACAATTAGGGCTGCTGTACATGACTGGACAGTTTCAGGTCATTGGGAACCACTTGCCATAGGTATTGATGACACCTGTACACGTGTGATTAGCAGGGTATTCAAAGCACTGTCGTGGAGGATCGTGGAGCGTCTCTAACTTCATGATACTGCGTAATTAAACAGTGAAGTTTAAATTCTTTCGTTTTTATATGGTCAATCTAATCTTATACATGTAGTTCTAGTGTAATGAGGGTGATTAGCAGGTGATCAAACGTTCTGTCGTATGCATGCAACGTCTCTAACTTCCTGATAATGCGTAATTAAACACTGAAGTTTAAACTCCTTGTTTTTTTAATCGTCACTCAAATCTAATCTTTCTTTTTCTTATTTTTGTAGAAAACGCAAACCTGCATATTCAGTTTGTAAGTATATATGAATCCTGTGCGAAAGTATGACAGTTTGTAGGTATGCCTGTGTTGCCTTGTTTATCTTATTGCAACGTGTGAGTGTTTCTGGACAGATATATTCGTATATGTATGCATTTTAATGTAAAAGAGTATGCGTGCCCTCTCTCTAACGTTCTCCCTCTCCCTCCCCCTCTCCCTTCCCCTTCCGTCATCCCCTTCCCCTTCCGTCATCCCCTTCCCTATGTATGTATTTGAATCTCTCTCTCTCTCTCTCTCTCTCTCTCTCTCTCTCTCTCTCTCTCTCTCTCTCTCTCTCTCTCTCTCTCTCTCTCTCTCTCTCTCTCTCTCTCTCTCTCTCTCTCTCTCTCTCTCTCTCTCTCGTTATGAATACTATTTATTAGTATTAGTATATATATTAGTTTAAGAAAGGATCTCACTGCTGTAAAAAAATACTGTAGTTGGTAATATATATATATATATATATATATATATATATATATATATATATATATATATATATATATATATATATATATATATATATATTAAATATTTAACATATTCTACCCTAACTAGTCGTGTTTGATTGGCTTCTGTAAAAAATCAGACAGTATAATTTGGCTGTACATTGTTCTGTTTACTTCGTCTCTTGCGCCAGAATACACTTGTTGCCAAGCGAGAATAACGAATGCGTTAAATTCTCCAAATACTTACATGCATGAAGATGTTGTAAATGAGCTTTTGTTGTGATTAAAATGGCACTTAATAAATAGTTTTGATAATACATCTGAAAGCGTTTAAAATTAGACCCGAAGCGGGGAAAGTTAACAATGCAGTTTGAACAATCTATCATCACATATATCACAATTTGACATTTCAGAAACATTTCTTCAATAAATTCAATGTGCGTGACAAAATAGTTAAAGCCGGCATTATACACTTACCTAAATATATTTTTAAAATCTACGCAATAATACCGATTTCTTCTTTGAGAGGCATTTTAGGAGCTGGTATGATGAATAAGAACAAGTTCTATGGATAGTCAACTTCTTTATTGATATGAGTGCGACGTTTCGATGCAGATACTAGCACCGTTATCAAGCAAGTGGTACATTATCATGACAACCAGGAGATTTATTAATAATACCGATGTTTATTTAGAAAATATTGCAGAAATAATGTTGAATGTTGACGCCGATTGCAAAACTCTACCCTCTATAGAATAGAGTGAGCTCCGAAACTTTCGCTGTTTTCCGAGACCTTATAACGTAGTAACGTATAATAATTCCGTTATATACCGCTGATTTTCAAACACAGTAAGTTTATTTCCTGATTACGAAACATTGTGGCTACGAATATGATGATTGTAGGTCAGAGGAATATAGCCTTATAGACTGAAGGTAAAACGTTTCTAAATCCATATGTGTGATGGCATGGCTTTTCTGAATAGCTGAAAACATTCAATAGGACAACTGTTTCAAATATTTGAAAAAAAAACATGAAAATAACAACTAGGTTGATGGTAGTGCATTCCACGAGAGATCGAAAATATAACAAAATAATAGCCTTGACAGTGAACTAGTGATGAGCTCTCATGTGTATGCATGCATACTGAAATATCGAACAAACATCGCATTTCGTTCAGTATAAACATATCCCAGGAACAATTGCAGCGGTGATCATAAATTAATTATCTTGTCCCGACCGTCACTTAAGCTTCTGTGTATTTCGACATACCACTAGCTACCAGACTAGTAGGGGGAGATAAACATTTTGACACCTTCATATGTTCTTATTGATCTAACGCACACGTATTATATAACATGTGATGAGGAAGGCAGTACAGAACCTCACTGAACTATTTGTGTATTTCACCAAGCTTCAATGATCACGTTCATTAACAGACTGTGTATAGTAAAGACTCAGTCGAATATCGTATCCATGTAAACACGCACTCATAAACTAATTATCTTAGTTTGTATCCGCATGGATAAACACAGAAAACACATGCATTTGCTGTCAAAAAAGTTATTTATCACCTCTACATTTAATGTTGTACTGTTAAGATGTATAATCTCCTCAAAACTCAAACTCAGAGGAATATCGATATAATAAATAGAATGATTGACAATCATTGACAAATACCATGTTATCTGATCTCATCTCATGAGATAGAAGAGTAATATATTCTCACTCGTGGCTGCTACAAAATTGTTCAACCTCCCTCGATGAGATAATCATGGTATTAACGAAAAAAATATTCACTGTATATTTTATTTCCATGAGTATTTAATTGTATTGTACATAATGAATACACACTTCGGATATTTGTTTGCAGTGATCCAACACATATGTTATTAGTTTGATTGTTGTAAACAGTAGCAATTTAACCATAAAACACATAAATTAAACATAGTATTTATCATAACATATATCTTGTCTTCACAAATCGAACATAAGCCATATTAGTTTGCTACAATCTAAATATAATCTGAACTGTGAGACGAATGAATGAATATTCAAAATGAAGTACAGTTATTGAATAATATATGAATCGACGCAATACTTAATTATCATATTCTGTAAACATGAATACACATTATTGAATGAGAGAGTTATGGAACGTAGAATTTGATGTCTCCGTATTGTATGATACATGTATTCATGATAAGACACGTGCTTACAAACCACGTATTAGAATATGAATACGAAATACAAACGTGTAGTACGCACTGTTTTCGTAACTGCATGGATATTTAGATATAACGACACTTCCAATAACCGTACAAATTAGTTTAACGATAATAGATGTTGTTAATCGTTAAATGTAATGACCAAAGTTATGACAACTGCCTATCTGAAAGAATTTGAAATTCAAGCTGTCTTGGAGCAAATATTTACACATTACAGTGTTGTTCAGTTTCAACTAAATAAAATATGTATTTAAGCCAGGTAATATCTGGGATATGTGTTTAATGCAAGTGGGCAAATTCATTAAATTAATCAAATCAATTAAAATAAGCACCTCTGTGTATTGTCGCAAATACTGTTAGTTCAATCTGAATACTGACACGTGTGTAGATGATTCAGAGCTCTTTGACCTCATTTCTGAAAGTTTGAGATATTTATCTCGAAATAGTTCATTAACTGAATCTAAATGGAAATTCGAAAACATATTAAATTTTCGCATCAGCTTCACTGGCAAATCATTCATGTTCTGAAAGCAGTCCGTTGTATCTCTCAAAACTAAACAGCCAAAAGCCATAAACTGAGCCAAAGTTCTCGATAGATTCCTGTATGTGGCAATGCAGGTGCATGTTGGGTGTGATGAATTCTTTGCCATATTGCCTCATGACCTCTACGCAGAATTTGTTCATGAGTCTAATACCATAATGTCCAAATTAGATGTGAGAGTGTGAGATGTGAAGTTATGGACGTGTGTCGCATTGTGTCATAATAAATTGGCAATGCCTCTATTGTATATTGATATACCATATATAAATACTGAATGAAATGCTCTATTTATATCAATTTGTTATTGATTTGATGATTAATATAACATTTTTCCAGTCTATGGTTTATTTTTTTAAATATGTATTTTAATAAAATCAATATTTTTACATTACATCTATGTTTGTGATTTGTTCATTTCTATTCGTTGTGTCATCAATGGCAAGTTCCTAGTCTTCTATCATTGAGACAATTATATTGTAAAATGCATGAACAAACTAAAATATGGTTAACAAACAGCCATTAGTTGCCCAATAAGACACTGTTAAAATGTATCGCATATTATATACAACATGTGAAAGTAAATGATAAAAGGAAATAAGCTATTTAAAGCAACAGAAGTTGCTCCCACCTGTTGCCACAGCGAGACATTAATTGTTTACATCCAATTAGTCAAGGTGTTAATAATATTAGCCGATAGGTGATGACCAGAATATTGCACATACCTTGTACGGCAAATAACACAAGAACAAACTTAACGATTATAAAGATACTCCCTCTATTCTATTGTAACAAACATTGATATGAAATGTTGATATATATAAATGCTGTTTAATGTAAACACATGAGACAATTTTGTGAACAAAAACATCAGCAGCATGCAGTGAGGTGCGGGGACAGAGTTGTCTCCCTTAATTTATTCTGAAGGTATGTCATTCTGTATGTGTCAGTGTATGATACTTTATGTCCCTGAAAGCAGTTTCATTATAAAATGGACTTTGTTTCATAAATTTGATTGGTTTTAGTACCTTGCACAATATCATATGTGGGTGAGTTTGTGTGTGTCGGTCTGAGTGGAGATATGTATGAGGGAGTGTCAGATTGTGTGTTTGAATGTTTTGGAGAGTTTATTATGAGTGTGTATGAAGGTCAGTGAATCAGTTAACATCTTTTAGGGTGAATCAATGCGACAGTCTCTATGAGTCACTGCATCAGATTGAGTGAGTTGGGTGAAAGGTATACAAGAAGTATTAGCCTTTATGTATGTATATCCATATAACATTTTAATTTATGTATTTCTGTTGTACAATAAGGTAAAAGTTGTGTCTTATAGACTCAAGTAGGCAATGTTTTTTTTATTATATGTGTAGCGTAAAGCTGTGTATATATAGTTTATTGCAACAGCATGACATAGTAATACATTATTATTATCATTATAATTATCATAAAATAATGTGAACACTTTTTCAACATAAGACGGTAATATTACCCAATAACTTGTCTATTCCTAATAATAGAAGCGTATCCGGATAAGATATTCTGTCCGGATTCCAGTATTCTTAGAAACATACTTTCCGGAAATATTTCCAGGAGAAGACACACGGATCTGGGATATGGAAAAGTATAATCTCCGGATTCCAGTATTCTTAGAAACATACTTTCTGGAAAATTTTTCGGGAGAATATGGTCGGAACTGGTATACGGGAGAGAATACATTTCCAGTTTCCCGGATACCAAATGGGTAAGGATACGGGAGACTCCGGCAGGTATCCGGAAATTGGATTCCACTGGTTTTGGTCCTGTGTTATTTAATCTCATTGCATACATTTTATATCCTTCACTTCTCAAAGTATTCATTTGATGTTTAAAAGTCTTCTTACTGAATAACGCCTCTTTATAAATTTCGAAGTTTGTATGGTTCTTTATTACATAACTTTTAATGCCTTTAGCTCTCTTAATTTCAATTTCTGATTTTTTAATGCAATACATCTTAGGTCTTAATCCCACATATTCATTAATTGGTACACCATTGCACTCATCCTTCATTTTACCTAAAACCTTCTTGTTTTTGACACTATACAATGGGTGATCTTTGTCAAAATCACTGGTATCATATCAGCCAATGTTTTCTTTCATGTCTTCATAAACATCATCCGTTTGTATTTCTAATAATAAAAAATCTGTATCAGTATATAAAGCTTCACAACTATGACCACATTTTTTCTTCATTACATTATAATAAAAGTCATACATTAAGTGTTTCGACAAGTCTAGTATACTCATACCAACGTATATCGGTTTGTTCAATTTTATAGACTTGTTCATAAATCGTGATCAAATAGTTTAAATTCGTTAAAAGCGGGACTAGCAATAACCTTTCTTAATGGTTCTTCATCATTTGTCCTGAATAATCTAACATCTACTCTATTCCTTACGTTTTCCATAGTTTTACCGTATACTGAGTTGTTCATCAGTTTGTAAAGGTTTTTTTCGAAGTCACTAGTAGCTTTTTTTCTTAATTCTGTATTCAATCTAATGTAGAGTTCCATCCATAGACTTTGATGAAATTCGAGAATTCTATGTATTTTAGTTAATTTCATACCCAAAGAAATATATAATTGAAGATTTCTGTAATGTACTACGTATTTAGATTTATTCATCAATTTTGGCACCAATTTTTCTACATCGGATAATCTATTACCATCTAATAACTCAGTTTGGTAATCGGACAATCATTCCTGTTTTACGCTAGGTCTTTCAGGGGCTAACGTGTATGTATTATGATTAATATGAGTTTCTCTAGAATATTCTAAATCGACTTCGAGAATTAATCCTTTCTTCGAATCCTTAGGTTTATTCCTAATGTAGGAAGAAACATTTTCCATAGAAGGGTCTGAACATTGTATCCATTTAAACCCTCCAGTAGGTAAGCATTGACTCATTGCCCACCCGTAAAGGTTATTAGCATCTAAATAAAGAATATAATTCGATGGCTTACTTAGCTTTAGCATGTCTCTTGGACACCATTGATATACCACCTCTAAGACCTTTTTCAATAAATATATGCATGTCATAGTCGGAAGGTAGTTCTAGTTTTACTCCAGTTTTCTTAAGCAAAGCATCCCAGGATAGACCTGGACTAATGAAATAATGTGCAGGATCTAACTCATATTGTTTCAAACAAGTCTTTCGGAAAGTTTGGAACACGTCGGCTAGCAATAATATATCGGTTTTTAGATCGTGATAATCGTTTTACAGTTGAATGAATTCCACACATTTCTAGCACGTTTGTAATCATCATCACTTATATGACTTTCGGATAAATCATTATAAAAATATTCAATAGGTGGTAAATCAGTTTCTTCAAACCTATTCCAATCATCCATATACAAGTATATTTTTCAGTTATCAGGAAATTATCATTAGCCTTCACCAAAGCATCTAACGACATTAGTAAAAACTGACAACTATCTATAAAACGAAGGTTGCCTGAAGAAAATGATATATATTTCTCCATTTTATTAGGTATACATTTAATATCACCATCAGCCTTAGAAATAGCCTACATAATAAGGTTTGCATCATAAAATTTAAGATTGTGAATTACTACTGGGATTTTGATAGTTTCAGGTTTTATTCTAAGTTCTTAATTACATTTATTATGAGCTGCGCTGCGGTTTCCCAAAATATAGCAGTGATCTCGTACTTTTTTCCACTTATTATCATTATTATTAAACCATCCACCACAAATCCAGCATTTACCGCATGAGTTATGTAGCAGACATTCTTCCACAGTCATAGGTATCATAGGTTCTATATGTCTTAATTCTTCCCTAATGGTGTCTTCATATTCTTGAAGGCATAGTAAAAACATCTCAGCGGCATTGGGCCCCCTATAGATGAGAGGTTCCATCGTTTTTCCATCACACCTAACCGCTACAAAACCAAAACCACATGCCTCATGTTCCTGAGTTTTATAAGTAAAACTTTTATTATTATCTGGCTGTACGTTATGAACTTTTTTTTATTAATACTCCCCTTAGGCATATCAATTCCAATAGCAGTTTTACTGACACCCTCACAATCATCTTTATGCTGTAGAAGAAGGTCCTCTCTGGAATAACCATGAAGACACCTTTCGCAAAAGTATGTTTTTCTCTTATTTTTAGATTGATCGTACAAAAGTCTATTCGAATACTTTATCCATGTATAATGATATTTATCATCTTTCTCTTATAGAAACAGATTAATTCTAGTAATGTTTTTATTAGCAGAACTCTTCCTGTGAACAATGAAACCATTATTACTCGGATTATTTCCAAATACATTAATAGCCAAATTGTTCATTTTTTCTACCTTTTTAATTTGTGAAATTGGAGTAGGAGTGTCTATACCAGTAAAATAAAGGCCATCTTTAGTAGACATTGGATATGATGATGGCCTGTCTGCATTTTTTGCTACTGGAAATAAGGCAGATCTCAAAGGCCATCTTAAACAACTATCATCCATATTCTTTACATTAATGATGGCCTTCTTATCTTTATAATATTTGGGTAAATCTATGTAAGACCCACCTTTCAATGGATTGTATTTCGCTACATCTAACCACATTCTTTCTATATGGTTTACCACCAAACCCGAACAATTATTAGTAAATTTTTCTAATCTTTCTTGTATAATTTGCTGAGATTTAGATAAAGATGAAAGAATATCATTCGAGTTTGTTAATACATCCTGTGGGCTTCTAAAATGAGTATCTATAACATTTCTCCAAACTTCCTTACTGAAATGAATTTTAAGTGCTAATTGGTATTTAATGTTTGTCAAGTTTTCTAATTCTTCGGTAAGTTTTTCTTAAATTAGGTTATTCGTGTTTTTGAATAGTGTTAATAGATCTTTATAATCAGAATTCATTTCCCAAGTTCTTAAATAACCATTAAAAGTTCTCGATAAATGGAACGCATCAAGTTCATATTTGATTTCAGGTTTGATATCAAGTTCAGGTTCATCTTTTATTGGAATGTTTAAATCACGTTTAATTTCTTTATCGAGCTCTTTTAAATTGATTTCCGATTTGGGTTTAACTGCTTTAGGATTTATTCTTATTGTCTTTGCTTTACTTTTATTTCTTATTGTCTTTGCTTTACTTTTATTTCTTATTATTTTTGGTTTTATTTTGTTTTTTTTTATCGTTTTCATTTTATTAAGGGTAGATTGAGATGGGTTTTTCAAAAAGGTTTCTAATAAGGTTACTAAGCGTGTCACATCTTTATTCAACCCATTTTTCATTTTATATATATTCTCGATTTTGTAAAACTATTTTTTTAAAACATTTATTTAATGGAAACCCATTAAATATAACGTTTTTAAATGATTCATGAATTATCAACTCTTTTTTTCACCACCCACTCGTAAATTGTTGCTGATTGCATATTCTCGAAAGAAATCTATAAATTTAAATTCTAAACCACAGTCCAAACATCTAGGGCCTTCATAACCTTTAATGATATCGCTATGACTACATTCATCTTCTGAAATACTTTCAACCCCTTGACAATTATCACACATTTTAACCACTTGAAGACAATGTTCACAGAATAACTTCTTTCTAAATATTATAGTTTCTTTATGAAGGCAAACTATCCTATTTTATATTACCGTATTCGCCGTAATAGAAGCCCTGGGCGTTTAAAAAATTGGAAGAAGGGGGCGTTTATTAAAATGACTTTAAAAAATCGTAAAAAGGGGGCGTTTTTATAAAAAAATGTCTGTTGATGTCCAAAAGAAAAAGGAACATCGATTTTATTTCAGAGTTTTAATCAAAATAAGTGTATCAAATAAATGTAAAGAAGAGTTAAATGTAGTTGTGGGACATCTTCCAAGAGATTTGCGCAAGACATGTTCCTGTTTCTTAAAACATGGCGGTCGCATAGAATGTGTAGTGACTAATCGCGGGGGGACTGAATATACCATGTACCTTACACTTCACTGGACATAAGAGGTTGATAGCAAGATTGAAAACTCTTCTTCAGTGAAACATCAGTGAGGTCAGTCGATACAAAAGGGGGCGTTTATTAGGGGTCATTTTCCGCGAGTCAAAAATGGCTTATGGGGGCGTTTATTAGGAGAGGGCGTTTATTAGGATGAATACGGTATATTAGAAAATATTTAAAAGATTTTTTATTTTTATATGTATAAACAGTTACTATTACTGCCTACATACCTAAAACCACAAATATTATCTCACCTGTTTTTATTTTCTGAAGGGTTATAAAATTCGGTTAGGGTTGGCTCGGGTCCTAATGGCTCTAAAGTCTTACCAAACCTAACATGATATTCATGCATTGCTTCATCAACATCATCAAAGGTTTTAATGGCATGGTTTTGTCTTTTAAGCTGCTCGTTTAAGAAATCTTACCTTGCGACTCTATTCATTTCCCACTCAATCTTAGCAGAATGCTTTTCCATAGCTTTTTCATGTTTTTTTTATTCTTATCCAGTTTTGAAAAGAAATAATTTGACCCTGAGAATGCTAATGCATTCACTAATGCACTACCAGCCAGCGTAGCAATTGAAGCCATATTTATAAACATTACTATATATTCTTAAATGATTTCTGTGCAGATATCCTTTAGATTTTTATTTCATTATATCATTAGGAATAAGTTTTTCTTTTACTAGATAATCTTTAATAAGCATTGCTCCACCAATATGAAGTATAACCATTCCAATATCACAGGCATTAAAATCCAGTTTTGGTGTATTAGTTTTAAACGCCATTTTAAATAGTCTTGTTGACCCCACAGCAATTCCAGTTATTACTGCAGAATGATAAAGCGTATTAACAATATTTTTAGTCGCGGACATCTTTCCTTTATTTCATATCATGTGCGTGTTTCCTTAAAGGAATATTTTTATTATTATTGTTATTGACACCTACTAATTTATTTGGTGTATTAGTTCTAGTTAATATAAAAGCCCCAACTCCAAGACCTATTATAATTGTTAAGATAGGTATTGCTAGATTACCATGATTTATAACTTTTGTGTTACTGGCTTCTCCTAAGATTCGAGCTGGGCCCGAATCTCTGAGGGCAGAGCCCGAATTCTCATTGTTAGTCTGGGTTTCTAGATTCTGATCATGCTTACGCTGTTCACGCTGTTCATGTCTTAATTTCTTAATCATGGCACCTTTCTTGCCTGCAGCAACCGTAAGCGGGTTTTTGGTAACTGATTTTTTAGATATTTTATGAAGTAGAGAATTCTCTAGATTTTCTTCATCTCTTAGAGCTCCACCCTCAGAGATTTGAGCTTTGCTCTCAGAGATAGAAGCCTAATTTTTTTTGCTTTCAATGTCCCCGGCTGTAACTGAATTTTCTCTGTTTCTGCCATTATTATTATTTATACTTTTATCTTTTAAGTCACAATGCTTGATTCTCATACCTTCAATCATTATATGATCCATCCTATTATTATCATTTTCAGTAGGAATTTAATCGCTGAGAGCTCCGATTGAATATTAAGTAGAGAATTCTCTAGATATTCTTCATTTATTAGAGCTACTCTCTCAGACATAGAATCCTCATTCTCCATTGCTTTCAATGTCACTGGCTGTAATTGAATTTTCTCTGTTTCTGACATTATTATTATTATTATTATTATTATTTATACTCTTATCCTTAAAGTCACAATTCTTGATAGTTGTTAATATTGTTGTTAATGGTGCGAGGTACATGCCATACTTTTAATAAAGCTCGCAGCATATTCTATTTATTGCGTGGTTAACAAAAGGATCTTTGTCGAGGTCTTCGAGTAGCTTAGGTTTATTTTGTGATGGAATATTTAGGAAGTAACCAGCGCCAATAGAATATAAATTTAGTAAAAATTTGCCTAATATATTAACCATGTGTGCACCCAATTTACTTTCGTAATGAGAGTAATGAATTACAATTTCATGATCATTCATTTTGTTTATTCTATCAACAGAAGACTTTTACCAACAAACTTCCCACCACCCAAAACATCACTGATCATTTTTTCTCTCATACCTTCAATCATTGTGGGATCCATCCTATTATTATTATAATTTTCAGTAGGGATTGTATCTCTGAGAGCAGAGCTCGAATTTATGAGACTGGCTTCTCCTCTCTGAGATAGCAGCTTTATCATCAACTGCTCCTAAGATTTCATTTATATCCATTTTATATAATATATTAATAATGCTTAAAGTAAATAAGATACACAGTACAGGTATTGTCATAGCTGTTAAAATGCTTAGTAACATAAACAAAACAAATGAGCATACAATGCTAGAAATTTGAGCTCCAATATCAGAAATAAAAGTATTATAAGTGCCCACATTTTTAGTTTTAAGCTTATCATTTTAAAATAAAAATGAACTTACCGAAAGATCATCATTGCGCCATTATCGTTGGTAAAACAGCGAGCAGAAAAACAGCCTTTGTACTGAATTTAATTGAATCTTACCATTATCAACATTTTCAGTATATAGTAATATTGTGCCCTACCATTAATGATAATTCCACGTACAGATCTCGTAATGAGAGTAATACAAATACAATACAAGCTTAATTTTGATGTGAATTGCTTTATCAACGGTTATATGAGGGAAAAGGTAACAGAGTGTTGTGCAATATATACGGTCAATATTCAGCTTCCGGTAGGGAAAATAGACGATTTTCAGTCAACATCTGTTACAACCAGATCAATAATTAGTTTGACCAGATTTGACATGCATCATAGCAACCGATGTGGGTTCGAATCCCTGGTAACAAAAGTTTTGTACTTAATTTTCAAATAAAAAGCTTCATAAAATGATTAAATAACAGTTGGGAGGGTGGATAACCAGTTATTTATTTTCAATCACTACTCACTATTATGTTGAGAGAGAGCGGCGATATTCTATAAATAAGCTAAAAGCACTATGGGGAAGTTATTGATTAATATCGCCAAGCTGTCACAAGCTGTTACATTTAGCACTCTCAAGCTAGGATATGTTCTAGATTCATAGTAATTAATTATTAAATTACAAGCAAAAAACATCAAATTATTTGTTTAGCTGTTTTTACCTTGATAATTGCTTAAATTTGCTTAAGTTTAGCTAAAAATATCTTAGATTAACTATGTTAAAAAGATAAATATTATTAATAAAAGATGAATAAATTATCAAACACGAGTAGCTACAACTTGAATTTTTCAAAGCCAAAGAATATCAAATATGATGAAAATTATTTTAAAACTATTAATATCTATACTGGGGATGATTCTAGTTTAATATTTCCGGTTAAGAATATTACCTCTCAAATTAAGAATGATAAGTATGTGGGTTATAAAATGATGTTGACTTTACCAAAAAATTTGTCTAATACTTTCTCAGACATTATAGAAAAGGTTAAAAGCCATTTGAAAGCCAATTATGTGGAAGAAATATGTCAAATAAACGCTAGAATAAAAGAAAGTAATGAAATATCTATAAAGGCAAACTATGAATTGAATAAACAATTAGGTAGTGTAGGTAGTGAGATAATTAATGGTTTGAGAAAGGATGCCCTAGAAAATATATGTAGAGGTTTTAAACCTGAGACAAATACACTGTTTGTGAAGATACATAATAATAATACTAAATTATTTTTTGTGGATGAAGGTGTGAAATTTATTGATAATAATTTAATAGACTATGTTGACAGAAGGTTTATTGTGAACGTCGCATTAAAGGTAGATTCCATTGTTATGGGGCCTGAAACTATCAATTTAAAAATTAATGTATATGAAGTCTATTTGTGTGATCCTACACCCGAGTTTAAAGATGAACTCTTCTAAAAGAAAGATTTTATTCTCCGAATTTGATTTATTATTTTCAAAATCTGTTTTACTTGGTTTTGTTGATACCCCAATAACATTTTTAATCATTTCTATAGCATCATAGAAATGACAATAAAAATCGGATGAGAACATTTTGTTATTTAATATATATTTATTTCTATATTGTTAAATATCAATAGATTAATAATTCAAATATTAATTCATATTCAAATTTGAATATGAATAATTTAAAACTAGTTTAGTTTTTTTTTTAATAATTCTACAATTTTTTCTTTATTAAGTTGAATCCTTTTTGATTTAATTTCTTCTACCATTTCATGAAATTTTGAAAGTTTCGCCAAAATAAGATCGAATTCCTCCTTAGAAATGCAGTTATCATCCAAAGCACTTGAAATAAGACTAGATATGATGTTTAATTTAGAATTAGCAACAATACATATATCTTCATGTTTTTTTACGTTTAGAACGTAACCTCTTAGATGCAACCTTCATCATCGTACCAATTAAACCAGAAACAGTTACTCCTATTCCAAGTCCAATACTGATTGGGGCTAAAATAACTGTTCTTAGAACACCAACACCACTAGCCCCCAATGCAATACTACAAGTAATTAATGTTGTATCCAATGCTTCTGTTAAAGTTAAAGCTTTTTTAATAGATTTACTTTTAGCAATATGAAAATCTTTTTCTTTAATAATCTCATCTTTCATCTCGCTTATTCTAGTTAAGCGAAATTTATCTACATCATTTTCTAATACGGAGAGCATTTTTATATATTAGATGACTAACCTTTAAAAGCACGTAAATAGTCCTTTGAAATTGGTTGAGAAGTACAAATTAATCTTTTAAAAACTGCAGTATTATGCAGGTATCTTATTGACTTTGATTCTACTCCCAGGAGGCCGTTGAACTGTAACCTCACCATCTAAATTATGAGTTATATCATCTGGTGTTACAAGCATATAAAAAGGCTTATTTGGGACAGTCCATTTAATGTTCAGTCAGGGTAATATTGTCACAAAATCATCGGGTACAGCCCCTAAATACGTCGCTATATAAATATATTCACCGTATTTCTTTTGTGGAAATTCTTCAATTTTTTTTAGAAAAACTGAAATATTAGGTTTAATTTCATCATTTCTAACTAATCCAAGCCAATCATCATTAACAACTTTAACTATATTATTTTTGTTCGGTGAATAAGATACTAAGGCACTTCCATTGTTCGTTATTTTATTGAGGAAGTGCCGTCTTCCAATCATTACATGCCTAGAGTGTATAAAGATATCTAATTCCCATTTCGGTTCTACGATATATACAAGCTTTTTTGGATCATTGGTGTAATATTGTATTACTTTCTTTGGTTCAGTCAACGTCTCGAGAGCTGTAACATCAACATCGTTTAATTCCCCCAAAGTCTCAGCCAACACTTGTTTATTATAATTACCGTTTTTAAATAAAAATCCATAAGTTTTATCCTCGACACCATTACCATTAAAAATATCTACAGAACCTCCTGTATCAACTTCTTTTCGTTTGTAAACTCCAAAATTAGTTAATTGAAGGGCATATGTTTTACCTGCTTCTCCGGGCAAATCAAACTCTTCGACGTCGCCTAAGTCTGATAAGTATGTGTTCAAACACCTGTCAATTGTTTGGCGTGGTCCACTCGAATCTGTCATCATTATTATTAGTTATTTATACTCTTAAATTAAGTTTGCCGATTACACCTAACGTATTCATTAATAATTATTGGTATTAATAGCTAATTGTGGATCAAAACGCCCAATAGCAGACTTTAACCCTAAACATGATACATTATCATATAAGTAAATTCTATTAAAAGTAATCGAATCTCCAACTATTTCATATTCAAAGCTACTGGGGCTATTAGGATTAATATTGTTATCAACAAAGTTAACCTTCCACCTTTTTTGTCCTAAGTTTGTAAGATGGGTATCATATACTATATATATCAAACAATATCCAGTTTCTACCCATTTTATTTTCAATCCGGGTAAAACTGTAACAAAACTAGCAGGCCTATGTCCTAAATATAATTCTTGTAAAAAATGGGTCCCATATTTACTAGAATTATAGGGATGTTTTCTTTTTTTAAATGCATCTGCCATAGATAGAAAAACTGTAGTATGAAAATTCTCATCTCTCTTCAATAGTATTCTATCAAATCTAAATCCAGGACTAATACCAGGACTAATAGCTACAACACTTGACAAATTTGGGGGTTTATATGATACCATCGCTGTGCCTTCATTTGTAATCTTCTTTAGAATTTTTTTTTTTGTAACCAGTATTGTATTCCTCGGAGTAACCCTAACATCTAAAATCCAAATAGGTAAGTAACTAATCTTGTATAACTGTTCATCTCTATAAATTGTATATACCCCATCCAGAATAGGAAACATTAATGTTTTATCTGTAATAAAAACACCCTGTAAATCCCTAAGTTCAGGATTATAATATTTTTCCAGTTTATATATTCCATCTTTATATTTAACAATGTACTTATAGTTTTCTTCTCCTGCATCAATAAAAAGATTTGTGCTGGAAACTTTGTTTTCAATCAGTTTATATTCTCCATCTTGATATTGAATAATGTATTTAAAGTTTTCTTTCCCTGCATCATTAACAAGATTTCTACTGGAAACTTTCATACAACTTTCATGTCTAGGTCCGCTAGAATCTGTCATCTTTATTATTAATTAGTTATTCTCTTAAATTGGATTATTCAAAACAAGAAATTGGGTTATTCAACCCAAGAATTTGGGTTATTCAACCCAAGAAATGCAATGTTAGAGTCATGTAACCCATATTTATTGGTTGGTTTTCTGTGTCTAATATTGAGATTTTCAAGTTGGGTATTTGCCCGAGCTTAAGTATTTTATACTAAAGATTAGTAAATGAAACGTATTTTCCGTTGTTTAAAGTTTCATTTTCCATGGGAAAAATATAGTTGAAGGTCTTCCTTTGAAAATATTATCGCTAGTGCTAAGACAATCTAAATGAATGCAAAGTTTAGGTAAAGAGTCTGCACTATTAATGCCCACAATAGGTATCTGAGAATCAAACCCGAAAGTTTTAGCTAATGAAGTTGACAAGGTAATTTCTGGATGTTCTTCATCTCCAAACTTTTCGAGTATTAATTTTCCATTTGCCGTATTTATGGATACTTCATAACCGTTCTTTTTAAAGAAATCGTTTAGCATGCAAACATTATAATAACCATCCGGAATAGCATTAATTATTCCCCCCAACATCATAAACTTATTATTCCCATCACTTTCACTTATATTATACCAATTAGGATAGTATAAAATTTCCCATAATCCTACTCGCATCTGCCCATTAGCATTGTCTATAGCTCTAGTAAGTTCGAACATTTGCCCATTTTCAAAGTTGGGAATAGTTAAATACATTTCTGAAGACATTTCTGGCTTAGGAGAAGACATTTCTGGATTCAGAGAATACATTTTATTATTTAAACATATAATCTTAAATAATAAAAATGATAGCCTACAAATATAATGATACGGCAAAATATACGGCTGGTGGTGTATACGATTCTTATATCCCAGGTGGAAAAGTAATTGAACATAGTTTTGACTACCTTCAACATCATCATATTTATAAAACCGAATTTACTAGTTCTAAAAAAGAAATAAACCTTATAAATCAATCGATATGGGCAGATGCTAATGGCTATAATTTTTTTTTTAAATTCCCCGACATATATTCGAGAAATATGAGGTTACTATTTCGAAAGAAGCTGAAATGAAAACATGGAAGAATATACCCATGCAATTTTGGCAAAATCAACTACATTTCGCTGTGTGGTGTGCCACGTCAGGCTGTGATATATCGTATAAAGATCATCTTTCATCAAAAAGAGGGCTAACTAAGTCAATATTTATATTCCATGTGTACTATCAAGTTAGGCGTATTTTAAGCGTGATGGAAGTACCATTACCTCTAGATAAAGCATGGGATGCCAATAAAAATTCATATAATGTCAGAGCATACGAACGTATCTGTAATGAATTTGGTGTCTCAACGACTACTGATTGGAGTACAAGTGGAAAGAATAATGGGATGGGGTATATATTTATACATAGCACCGGTTTTGATGGTGATCCTAATCATAGCTCATACGTTTCTGATGATTATTACTCTGATAAATGGTCTTTCCATGCTCAACCAAAACCTAAACTAAAATTCAGCTTAAAGTATGCCTATGCCATGAAATATGGAGGGTTAGATAAGCATATTAAACATGACTACATATATCCTAAAAAGAGACAAGTTGTAAAAATACAACAAATTCAACAGCATTGGCAATCCTTTGTTCTGGATAAATCGCATGGATTCACTAAACCGGGTGTTCAAAGATTGAATGATTCCATAAGGACCTATGTGTGGGCCTTGCTTGGTACTCAGTCACAAACTAGGACAAATATCAAAGCTATTGGAACCTCATTCGATACTGAGAAACAATTCCTTGCTAATGTAGAAGATGCCATTTCTAGACCGGTAGATATTCCCGCTTCTATAAAAAGATATCAAGATGTATTACAATATGCCAGTTCAAAGGTAGATTATGTTTTCACGATAGGTTTATATATGGCCCCAAGTGATATGAAACTAAAGGTAGATCAAGTCAAAGGTTATAATAATAAAATCATCATAGCGAGTTCTGATAGAAGTTTGGGTACGAATGTTGAAATCAATAAGTCTAGCCCTAAGCCACCTCACATCAATAAGCTTAGCCCTACACCACCCCACATCAATAAGCTTAAACCTACGCCACCTCACATCAATAATCTTAGGTTTAGACCTCGCACTATCAATACTATTGTAAAACCACATTTTTTTGATAATAAGCACGAGAATACTAAAACACTAATCATACTCGGTGGGATAGCAATTGGGTTAGTAATTATCTGGCGATTCTAGATTTTATGAATAAAATTATCATCCCTCCAATAGCTACCATAATAGTCCATATATTTTGACTTAACCAAGTCGCTGTTTTAGACAAGAAATTTAAAAGCCACGATAGAATACTTCCTATTATCCCTGGTAAAGCAGCTGCAGCCTTCCCAGCTAATTTTAATAAACCCCGACTTATATATTGTAACCACTCCTTAAATTTACTGGGTTTCTTACTTGGTGTTGGTGGTCCAGTGGCACCTTCAGTGGCACCTGTAGAGCCCCCAGTAAGTGAGACAACCAATGTTGAAATAATAAATCCTATCGCCGTTATAATACTAGCTATGGTTATTCCCTGTTCTCTAAATAATGTTCGAAGACGTTCACCGAGTGATTCATCTTCGTTTAACATCTGCCTAATAGTTTGTTTTTTACATTGAATTTGTGAATGTAGGACTCGCTTATTCGTTGTCGCAGCTTCTAAACGCGCTGACCTTTCGAGTTCCATATCCCTTATTCTTCTTCAACTAGTTCAATTTGCCTTTGATCTCCTGCTTGGGTTAATTTAGTTTTTTCGTGTTCGATTTCTCTATCTAGTTGTGTTAGTTTGGATAAGTTATTAATTAGTTCCCCTCTTTGAGTTTTCATTGCCTGATCAAGCCCCTTCAATTCTCTTATATTATATTCTAATCCCTCAGTATTTAAAGGTGGGTCATTTATAGTTTGTATGGTTTTGTCTATTGCCTTAATAGCTTCATTAGTGGCTTGTATCGGCTGTTGGCTTAAGGAAGTTTCTGCTTCTTCTAATTGTGCCCTTGATTACATAAGCCCTTTCTGGAAGTTTTGTTTTTTGTTCACTTTTATAATCTGTAAACCCTAAGTCATCACGAATGCCACCTACACATAATTTTGCTTGTAAACTTTTAAGAGGGAGAGGTTTGCCTTCATTCTCAACTCTTTTGTAAAATAAATCCACTTTGGGATGATTTTTAAGTCTTAGGCTTCCCTCTTTCATTTATAAAAAACTTAGAATGATCAATAATTGGTGTAGTAGGTTCATTGCTATTTTCATAATAATTATTCACCGCATCCTTAAGCACTCTTGTTCTTTGACTTTGATTTTCTACTCCTAGTAGTTCGTCCCGTATACTAGGCAAATCAGTTGTTAATCCATGTCCCGGTATTGAACTGTCTGAAAGAAGGCTTGTATCACCAAGATCATCCATTTCATAAGATTCATCATCCCCACCAACAGCTCCTTCTTCATTGAAATCCATAAGGTCAGCCATTTTATAAAATAATCTTATATGTTTAAAGAATAAAAACATTTATGTAATTTGTGTCGCAGTATGGGCAGAAACTCAATCCACTTCGTAAATTAAGAGAGAACTTTGCCATAAAAGGTTATCGTTTTTCTGAAAAAAACAACAATAATCAGAGTACTATTGATCAGAATGAAACATTATTGATTCGTTTTCCTAATCTTGGAAAACATGATGTTATGGTCCCGGGTATGGTAAGATTGACTTTTGATTTATTTTTGGTGTCAAATGGGGAGAAAGATGAGAACAGTACCATTGTACAGAATATTGTTCGTTCCATTGTGAAGAAAACAGCCGTTAAGATAAGTAGTAATGAGGTACTGTCTATCAATGATAGCGATATATATTACACATATATGGATCTTTGGAGAACTACTCAAGAAAGATCAAGTTTACATTACCAAGGGATTTAAACAACTGAAAATCGAAATGTCACCAGATTGCGAATGGGATCTGCCCTCGGTGGTGATTCCATTTTGTCGCATGAGACAATATCCGAAAATTTAAGAAATCGTTTTCATATTCCTCTAGATTTTGAATTGTTAGAGACTCACATGCCTTTCTATCAAGCTGCGTTGGGAGATAGATTGGAATATGAGTTAACTTTTAATGAATATAAAAAAGTTATTATAGGAGCGTCCCATATGAACTATGAAATTAAGATTATTCCATTAGAATTTGATAAAGTTACTGAGCCAGAATTGGCGAGTGAAATTCGTTCGATGTACAATAGTCCCTTGGCAATACACTACGATCGTATACTTCGACATCGTATGATGCCTAAAGATAAGAGTGATACTGTGTGGAATATTAATATCAATGTACCGGCTAAGTCGATGAAAGAGTTTTGATGTTATTTAAAGAACCAACCTCCGGGTTTGATAGAATAACTGAATCATTTTACAATCCTAAAATTGAAAGTGGAGAAGTTATAATTGAAGGAGCGCCAAATCAGTTGTATGGTAAAGATATGCATAAAATTAATTCATGGGATGAAATTAAGAAGCTTCCCAGCATAAAACGTCATCCACTAACTAATATGGTGATGAAAGAGTTGTGCCTTACTGATATGAATATTGAGAAATACTTAACCGACAAGTATGCTCTCTGGCTTGATTTAAGAACCACCGATGATGATGAATTAGACGTTTCTGGTAGGAGTATTGACAATGGTAGTGAGGGAATGACAATCACAATCACCAAAAAAGCGGAAACAGCTGGACCCTTACACATGTACCTATACATTATCATGGATGCCCAGTTGAATCTAGATAATGGAAGATATGTTTCTATTTTGTATTAAATACAAATATGTTATATATATTTGATTATTAATGAATAATCAAAATGAATTTTCAGTTGTTTTTTCTTAGTAGTATATAGTAAGGGGTCTGGACCAACGGATAATTACTGTCTAATAAGTATGTAATTAAACATAAACAATTTGGAGCATAAGCAGAAGTTTTTTATGTTTAATTACATACTTATTAGACAGAACTTATCCGTTGAGCCAGACCCCTTACTATATACTACTCACAACACTCAAGACCACCAGCACATCATCAGTATCAACAGACACTGAAAGCACACCAGGTGAGACTAATGAGTCGACAAGCTTAATACTAAGTCATATTGTTCAACTTAAACATCTTATATCAAATGGACATTACAAGTTTGAACACCGTCTCCAGTCCATGGGAACGAACCTCTCTGAAGACATCAAACAACTAAACCGGATAATAAAAGAGCAAGACAAAACTATTACTGACCTACAGTTTCGACTTAGAGACTTAGAAGAGAGACGATCGGAGATTTGAGCAGAACTAAAATTGTCTTCTCAGGAGAATAAGTCACATCGAGATCATATCTTGCATATAGAAAACGAACTTTTAAAATCAAACTCTTCTGTGGAAGCAAAATTAAAGTCAATTGAGTCCAGCTAACTAGTTTCACAAATAATAAAAATTACTGTCATGAAAAAACAGAGGCAAGATCTCTTTGCAGTGAGACGTCGACGCAGACATCAGTTGCTACTGCTACTACATCACAGAACCAAACATCATTACAGGACAAAGAAACTACAGTAACAGAGAATCAAGAACCACGTCACATTCCGGTCATATCAGGCCAGAAAGAGGAATATACTAATAATACAGGAGAACAGGAACATCTCCACGACTTTATATGATGACTACGATAGATCTACGTCATACAGACATCGCTGATTCCAGAAAGCAAGCTGACCATCAAACGACGAAGGCCAATACCAACACTACTGACAAGGTAAAACATGATACGGTACATCAGATAAGATCACTCTCGAAGAGGTATCATGTTCTCCGGGGCGTTCCTCGAGTCAAACCAAAAGACTCACAAAGTTCTCTACAATGTAAATGCCGAGGAATCATTTGACTCAGTAAAAGACCTTATTTATGACTCATGATCAGAATGTGAGTGCTACCTTTGTATGGTTAATGAAGAGAAATGTTTGATCTAATTATCCAGACGCATATACTGTTCAAGTAAATCTGGTCTTTGACGACTATGAGTACTATGTCTCTGGTAAAAGAGATTTCTGGCCACCGGGAATTAGAGTCAGAGACTATGTCCCTAAAACAGATCATATAAAGATGAAAGTGACACATATAACAATAACTATCAACCATATGATTGATTCAATCACTAGTTATCATTTTTCTGTATTTTGTTAATAATGACGTTGTGTATGTTAACATGGAATATACGAGGATTACTTCACGGCGGTGAATATATTAAGCAGACAATGTCACAACCCGTTGATGTTGTTGCTCTTCAAGAACATTGTCTGACCTCAGGTAACTTGTATAATTCGAATATGTTTTGTGATTTGAAAATTGTTACCTATAATTGTGTGAACCCTGACCAATCATGTCCACGTGGGTCTCATGGTCTAGTACTCTTGGTTAATACCAAGTCCGCTTGGAAAGCAGAAAGTGTAATAGTAAATTCTGATTATGTCATAGCAATTAAGCTCAGCTGGTATAACTACTGTGATATTTATGTCATTGCCTGTCGCTTGCCAACAGCTAACGTATTGCATGTAACTTACTGTAATGCCCTCACTGAGTTGTTGGATTTATATGACTATTTAACAGAGAGAGGATCAACCTTTATTCTAGTTGATTTAAACTCTGACATATGTAAAGCTCAACTAGCACCTAGAGATAAGTTTGTGAAAAATTGTCTATCTGATAGAGATCTTTCTAATGCTTTAACATTACCACCTGTACATAGTTTGGGATATACTTGTAGATCTAAAAACAATATGTGTCAAAGTATGATTCACTACATTCTTATACCATCCTGTCTAAGTAGAAACGTAACTTCTGCTATAATAGATGAAACGTGTCCATTTAGCGTCTCAGACAACCTACCATGCTATGTCACCATTAATATTCCAGCGAAAGATTGCTATAGTAATACTCAATGTGGTATCCCAAAATGGAAGTTAGCTGATGAAAATAACATGAACTCTTACCAAAGAACTTTTGAAGACATTGCAAGTTTTTGGGATACATCCAACTTAGATTTTAAGCATAATGCCAGTATAGATTGCTACAATGATATGATATCTTCTGCTACTTTATATGCATTAAAAGATTCTATACCTCATAGTAGATACAAATCATACCTTAAACCATTTTGGAAGGCTAACGTAGAGATGGGGCCCAGAAATCGAACTCGCTTACGGTAACATTTTGCATCAACAAATTATTGTAATGAATAAGTATAAAAAATATATGGATAACGTTGTTTGGGGCATACGCTTATCCATACACTAACGGAAAGTGCTTAAATTTTCCGTAACGCCTTTTTAACGGTCCTTTTACGACATGCCTCATAACGTTATCGTCACCTATATTCGCGGAAAATATGTTACTGTGTGTGTTATTCGAATTACATACGTATCTTTAGTTACTGACGAATTTAAATCGCCTGTTATAATCAATTGATAGTTATTCTTCCATCATGAACTCCTAGATTGATAGTATGTTCAATAATGATTACACGGTAGGCCGTCAAAGTTACACTTGAAACCATCAAAATTTCCGTGACGTTAGGTTTTTACATTTATGAAGGTAATTTAAAAAATTACGTTAAAGTGATGAAAAACCTCCGGTGACCCCCTATTTTTATTTCTGAATTCGTTTGTTTATTCAAATGTGCACATTATATTGCAGTTTAAGCAATATCTAAAATATGTGTGTCAGTGAGAAATCTTGTTCAATATGCGAAAAACGATGGGGAAAATGCCGTTTTTAATTAAAAAGTGGTTAATTTAATTTTGTTTCTCTTTCCAGTGTCATTAATTTTCAAAATATAGACTTACTATGCATCCCCGTATGTAACTGAAATATATTTGAAAGGATTCTGAGCTTATTCTTTGAAAGCAAGCGCTTCATCTAAATACATCAAATCAGTAAAAAATGGCGTAATTTGCCGTTGGGAGTATGATTATTAATGCCGATAACTCTTTAAATCGTTCGGTGACCCCAAAATGTTCTTACATTTTTGGATAAAAGACACAATAAACCTGCTATTTTGAAAAAATAAACGAATTCTAAAATATTTTGTTTCATCGTCCCATCTCTCCTTAATGATGCTCATTACAATATGCGAGTTGCTAGACGTGAGTGGATGAGAAAGGGTAAACCCCGAGAACTTGACTCTGAACATCGTTTGGCCTATAAAGAACAGAAAAGGGAATTTCGACGTAAGTTCCGTAAATCTAAAAGATTCAATAAAACTGAACTGTTAAAAGAAATAGAAATATCCTCTGAGCTAGATGTAAACACTTTTTATAAAACTGTCCGCAAACAAAAAGCAGTAGTAACAATCTACAATTGCGTATCAGGGTGAAAGTGGCCCAACGCCCTCTGAAGTATGTAGAATATAGGGCAGATACTATTCTGACTTAGCTCAACCACATGAATCAGAAAATTTTGATGACGACTTCAAAAATCATATAGCTAGTCTGGTTCGGGATATTGATAATAGCCCTGAGGAATCTGATGAAGAACTAGATAGTACATTCGAATTTCAGGAAGTGAAGAACGCAATTTGTGCCCTCAGCAAAAACAAATCTCCTGGCCCCGATAGAATAACCAATGAGCATATTATATATGCAGGCGAAGCCCTCATTAGTCACTTATGTATACTGTTCAATCACATGATTGAATCCGATTATGTCCCTTATGAATATAGATTAGGAATGGTTATATCAATATATAAGGAAAACAATAATAAATCTGGCCCAAGAAACTACAGGGGTATTACACTTACGTCTTGCCTTGGCAAGTTATTTGAAAAACTTTTACTAAGGCGAATCGAATATAAATTATCTAAATCTAAACCTGAATTTCCTGATAAATTACAATTTGGATTTCGAAAAGAACATGGAGCCATAATGTCTGTCTTTACCCTAATGGAAAGCATTCACTATTATAATCTCCGAGATTCCCCTGTATTTGCATCTTTTCTTGACAACGCAAAAGCTTTTGATAGAATATGACAAGACGGCCTATTTTACAAATTATATGAACTGGGTATTAGGGGTAATACCTGGCAATTACTTCATCAATGCTGTACAAATAGTGAATCATTTGTCTCCTATCAAGGCGAAAGGTCACAAAACTACCTGATCAAACAAGGTGTTGGTCAGGGAAGAGTTATCTCCTCTTGGTTTTTTCTCGTTTTTATAAATGACTTGATTATGTCTTTAAGGCTAGCGAACTGTGGTATTCATGTCTTTGGAATAAACGTTCCGTCTGTCTTGCTTGCTGACGATACTACACTCGTAAGTACATCTTCTAGAGGCCTGCAGGCATCACTTGATATTATATTTGAATACGCCTCTAAATGGCGCTTAACATATAACCCCTCAAAAAGTAACATCATGGTTTTTAGTAAAAAATAAAATCCCATCTTACAAACTTCCAATGTAGCCTTGGTAACACTGCAATACCCTACTCAGATGCTACTGTATATGGAGGTGTACTCTTCACTAGCAATCTTTCAACAAAAGCCAGATGTGAAAAGTATTGTCAAAAAACAAGACAGAACGTGAACTCCCTCAGGTCTGTTGGACTAAATAATTATGGACTACATCCATTCACATGTGTGAAGATATGGCTCAGAATGATTCTCTATGGCTGTGAACTACTACCAAATATCAAAAGCCAGCAGATTTATTTGAACAAACTCAAAGATATTTTGCTACAATTGTACACGGTCTTGATAAAAGATCTTCCTCAATATCTACTATTGCAAACTTGGGCTTATGGTCACTCATTGGATATATAGATAAATGTAAACTTTTATTTCTTGGACGCTTATGTAACATCGAATGTAATAATTTCTCAAAACATGTATTTTGTGCTTCTATCACAGTTCCAGCAAAAATGGACAACATTTGTGGTGATCTCATATCAATATCTGAAAAATATAATCTTTATAACTATGTTGACAAATATATTGCTCAAGGTACATTTCCTCCTAAACATGCTTGGAGAAGAATTGTAAATAATACTGTTCATAATTATGAAGAGCAACTTTGGCAATCGCAATCTGTATATCGATTGAACATGTCGTTTTATACGTTAATTCATACTACACTATCTTATCATGTTTTATGGCAACTAGCATATACATACCCTGATTATAAATTTAACTTGCAATTCTGTGTCAAAATTTCCTCAAGAAGTAAAATATCAAAAGAATGCACTCTTTGCAATAATAACACTTATGACTATGATTTTCATATACTTCTCTACTGTGAAAAATTAATACAAAAAAGAAACAATTTCTTTACATTTTTACTAGATAACTTTGATGTTGAAACTTATGTCATTTTTGAAATGCAAGAAGAAGTAGACAAGCTTTCATTTCTCTTCGGAGCCAAAAACCAATTTTATCTCTCTCTCTCTCTCTCTCTCTCTCTCTCTCTCTCTCTCTCTCTCTCTCTCTCTCTCTCTCTCTCTCTCTCTCTCTCTCTCTCTCTCTCTCTCTCTCTCTCTCTCTCTCTCTCTCTCTCTCTCTCTCTCTCTCTCTCTCTCTCTCTCTCTCTCTCTCTCCCTCTCTCTCTCTCTCTCTCTCTCTCTAACATGAATATCAAAATACATGTTTTCATCAAACAGAACAGCCATGACTTGACACAATTTGGTTGCAGAAAGAAAATATCATGATCTGATGAATGTTGGAACTTACCTGGCCTTTTATTTCAATATTTCAATTAGCGGAAACTTCTTAGAGATCGTTATCGAGTCCGGTTTTCGATCATGTAATATTATCATGTTGCCGTCATGTCTAATGCTATAGATAAAAACTACCCACTAACCTTGTTTAATTTAACATTATCTACCATAAGGCATGTCTAGGGAGGCACTTTTGACACATTTTGACTAATTTGAAGCATTAATTTACGTTTTTGTTTACAACCAGCTGACAACGTGGCCGCGAGATGAATTCGAATGTTGTCAAATCTTATCACAATTCTGATTGGTTGTCATAGATATCTTTGATTGCTAAATTAGTTTTATTGGAAATAAACATCATTTAGTTATTTTAATGAATAGTCTCTATCTAGAAACGTGAATAAAAGCAACCAGAATAAATAAACATAAATCTCTTTTTTTGTTTAGAAATGGTTGATACGGAATGAGCTATTGGAATGATGCATTACATACATTGGTTTCATTACGTCATACACTTAGCGAGAGAGAACTTGCCGAAATGATTCAGAAAATGTCATCGAATTTATGTCAAATTTAGTAAATTTGATAACCTCTGCAACCAAACTATTCCAATGTGCTTGTCAACACACTATTTATTTCTCTGCAACCAAATAAAGATAGGAATAATGATGAATAATTGCTGTAAATAAATTTGGTTGCAGATACCTAAAGGGGACTGCAACCAAATTCACTAAATACGATGTTTCAAGTACATTTCTGTCCTGCAACCAAATTACTGATGTCAGATATGATATGTCATGTTATAGAAAATCATCTCTGCTATTTGATCACTTTGTATAATCAGTTTCTCTTACTTCAGTAGCATGAAAACATCATTATAGAGCCCCCGTCATTTGGACCCTTCAATTACTCTTAGGCAAAAAAATTCAGTTGAACACTTTCATCAAAATGTTGATAGTTAACCTGCAAACATCTAAAACGTTGTCTAAGGGTCCAAATTTAAGCATTTTTTAGTATTTTCATGAATATTCAGAACAACATAACACATTACTTATACATAAACTTTCTCTATGTTACACCTTAGTATAAATATTAAAACCATTTTATCTTAATCGTGAGAAAGATCATGTAGAGGCCCATTAATAAGCGATTTTTACATTTTAAGAGAGTCATCGTCTTTGGAGAGTTTTTGTTAAAAAAACTACTGAAGATAGAGACATGTTTGATAGCTCATTTCAAAGCAAAGAAACTAATGAATAACCGAGAGTCCAACATGGAGTTCAAGGTCAAGCAGAAGTCTTGAAGACTTACGTATTGCCTGTGGCAATCCTAGTTATTATTATTATTTATACCGATTTTGTCCAACGGGTTCTGAACTAACAGCTGAAGCGATTTTTCTGGAAACGCGTCAATCCTAGTTAAGGATTCAGCCATAAGGCTGAATCATTATTGTTATTGGCGTGTTTTTTATTATTATTATTCCACCGATTTTGTGTAAAGGATTCAGGGAAAATCGCTGAAGCAAATGCAAACAAACTTGACAAGCTGATGGCCCTTATCGTGGAATAGCCCTGCGAAGCTTTTGGACCCTATCCCAACCGATTAAGTCTATAGCGGTTTTCGGCCGTAGATGTTTTGCAATTTCTAAAAAACTGAAAATGTGGTGAACTTTCGCAAATTTGAAGGTACGTGTTTTCAAAAATCTTCTTCTGAATCCGGGCAACACATACACTTATGTGTGATAGCTCATGAGAAAGCTGGATAAAAGTGTAAAAAAGTTATCGAGACAGAATTTTGAATTTTGGCCTAGAATTCGAGTATTCTGCCCTTGAGTATTGACCTTTTCGAAAAGGGCGTTTTTCGGCTGCATGTTCAAATAGGCATGACTGTGTAACAAACTGATTGATGTCAAAGTTTCTTATTACAATCTATTTCTAATAACTCGTCAAACAATTCCATAAGATATTATTATCATATAAATGTCGATAGTTTGTTCACAATTTGGACAAAGAAACAAATAATTGAAATGTTATAATTTTGCGAATTTACGATGGGTACTCTTTTTAGAGAATTTGGGATCGTAAACTATTGAAGATACCGTTATGTGTAACATCTCATTTTGAAATTGAGATGTTATTCATTATAAGAAGAATAATTTTCAATCATGTATCTGTCATAGTCTACGTATGACAAGTCACAGAACATTGTCATTTTTCGAAAATGGCGAATTTCAAAGGATCATAACTGCTTAACTAATTGCGATATTTAAAGTTTATTTACACCTACGTATGGACAATTTTAAGAACAAAAACATTTATCTGAACCTTTTCATCAAAACGTTAATAGTTAAGCTTCAAACATCGTAAACGTGGTCTAGGGATTCGAAAAAAAACATTTTGGAGTATTTTCCTGAATATTCAGAACACCATAACGCATTGATTATGTATGCAATCTAAATGATTATAACATCTATTTAAGCGGCAATTAAAGCACAACATTTACACCTTTGTATGAAAATATTCAACGTTTTATCTTAATCATGTGAAATATAAGAAGGGGTCCATTAATGTGTGATTTTTTAATTTTCTCTTCGAGACTTGCACTGCATTTTTAACAAGTGAAAAAATTCATTTGCAGATATAGGGTTGAAACTTTTTTAAAAAGATACTCAATAACCATGCAAGCAATACCGTAAATCATGGCGAGTGCGTAGGTCACGTGCTTTAGTCGCGATTTTGATTTTCTTGAAATTAATGCCATTTTGACATTGCAACTTTCTTCAAAAGATGCACACTTACAATCGAAGGATGGCTTCTTTCATTACTTTCATTAATTTATGCGCTGAATCCTTGTTTCGTCACTCGTGACTATATTTGCCTATTCATATACCTACGTTTATCTATAATTATTATATCCTGTGCTACGCTATGGGATTGGGTCAATCGTTTCATATCGAAACAATTTATAGTTGTCTAGTCGCAAGACAACAGGAAGCCGTTTCCTGTCGAAACGAGTTCTCACCTATAAGTATGAATACCAAGCAAGACAATGCATTAGATGATTGATGATTACTTAGAGATTTTACGAACGCTTTCGTGCCACTAGGGCCTTTAATAAAGGTCCGAAAGGTTTCCGAAATTGGATAATTTGGATGCCACGGCCGAAAGGGTTTGGAGGCTAATTTTGAAATTTTGAAATTTGGAATATGCCTCGGTTAGGTTAAGCCAAAGGAGGTTTTATACCCTGCAGCGGGCGCATCCCATCCCCAATAACACCCCTATTTCTACGCAATATACCCGCCCGGCGCGTGCGGCCAATCGCAGATGCGAGGTAGCGACCCGTGCCATATGACTTCCTGCTTAGCTTAAAACCGTCCCCGTTCGTTAGTACCTAACTTTAACTTATATGATTTATCTCCAAAACACCTTAAACATCCCAATATAATATGTTACCCAGAAACCAATAACTGACGATATTAATGCTGAAAATAACCCAATCTCGTTACAATAACATGGTAGATATAGAAAACAGTGTTGATATATACATACATATATTTACACAAGAGGCATTCGTTATATACAATTATTACGATTTATACAGCTGTGTGATATGATCGAGAATATCCCTTAGTCGTATTCGCTGGACAACAATTTTACATGTATACTGAACAGCAAAAGAAACGCGAGTTTTAATGATTATAGTTTATGTTTGCATATCAGCCCATGGTTTGTCATATCATTAGTAAATGTCAGACAACATGATGAGCTATTGGTTTAATATAGAGTACAGATGGTTAGCATTGCAAAGTCAAGGGGTATCAGTTTGCGAAAATGCACGTCATGCATGTTGTCCTGGTAACATGATCTGCACGAGCCTGATAAAATTCAAATAACTCGTGCTGTAATGCGAGACTTGCTCTGTGAAAAGGACTCCGAATTGTGACTTCTGCTTCAATGTTTAAGAAGTTAATGCTTGGCAAAAAATTCGTTACATTTTCGGAAACTGGGATATTGGCCGATTGCATGCTGAACAGTTTGCAAGGACTGTAAATGTGCTCGTTGAATACCCTGGTACCGAAAATGAATGCAATACCTTGACGTTTTACCAAAATGAGACCCATAGAACCATTCTGAATGTCACTCTGAAATTCAAATGACGTCATAACGTCAATCAACATCAGCAAAGACAGGGGTTTAGCATCAAACAACTTCATTGGAGTGTTTGCACAAGTTCCAGTTGCATTTAAAATCACATTGAGCCCTTCATCATCTGAACAGGAACGTGGGTGTTCCTATGGCACAAGATAATGGTCTACAGAAGTTGTACACCAGTATTGACTTTTTCGTTATGTCAGCATATTGTTCAACACGCTATTAACATCATGTCAACAAAATTTGAATGTTGTGATATTATAAATTTGCTCAATACAGCGTTATCAGTAATTACGAAATTGTTACAGTGGACACGCGTTTCTTTTGCTGTTCAGTATAAGATAGTCTTACTCACACTTTGATGGAAGTACAAATACAGATATATATATATATAGTTATAATACCTTTTATACTGCTTTATGAGATGTTTCACTATATTACAGTAATGCATAAGATAAACTGACTCATACTTTTTGATGGAAATACAAATACACATTAAAGCACAACAACAATTTGTTTGGTCGGGAGCTCTGTGACCCATATTTGGGGTCATGGGGTCACCAAATCTACAATTTAGAATCCCCAAGGAGTCTGTACATAAAATTGCAGCTTTCACTGTTTCATGAGAATAAGTCGGAAAGCCCATCAGGTCTTTCTGGCCCAAAGAGCTAAAAAACAGAAGGAATTTTGTTCAGCATCATAGACATTAAGCGACAGCAGCTCTTCATCAACACTATTGATTGCACGGTATTGCATCTTGGAGATTTAGCACTGTTTGCTCTTCACAGAACATATATAACTGCGATACATCAGTGTCAATGACAAAACAAAGCTGCAGATATAAAATTAAGCAAACTTTCCCAATGCCATTGTAAAGACACATGATTGGTATAATTGTTAATGATTTCTTAGTTCGTGATTTCACCATAAGTTTCAATCTACAAAATGCATCAAAGTATCAACGTTTATTTATTCAGACTTGAGATAATTTGCATGATCTTATTCAAAAATAGCAACACATATATACAAAGACATGTTTCTTCACAAAACCAATTCGATTCTCCTGAGTTGCAGTCTATGACTAATGAGTGGTGACACAACAATTATTACATAAGCAATTGTCACCAAGGTGACATGGTCACCAACTGCAAAATAATAGTTAAAGATTAGAAAATAATGTCACGGTAAACACATTCGGCTGGGCTCCTAATCTTCCCTAGAAGGATATGGTGTAAGATAAGATGACAATCTAGTGAACGGTTTTTCACATACAAGGTCAAATGCCGAAAACTTATAAGTTTCCCTGTGACCTTGAAAATAATGTCAAAGTCACCAAAATCTAGCATCGTTTAAGTTATGATGAGATTCAAGTGAACGGTTCTTGAAATGTTCAGCTGACAAGGGTAAAAGCTAAGTCTCGTTGTGACATTAAAATGAAGGTCAAGGTCACCAAACTCTTTTGGAATATTACTCCCACTATGGTGAACCTATATATAACATATGGCAAATTTGAAAAGAATCCAGTGAATAGTATTTGAGTTATCCCATTTCGTACGGACGGACGTACGGATGAACGCTACTGAAAACTATATCTTCGCTGCGCGCTAAACGCGCTGCGTGGGATAATAACGAATCAATCAGAGATTTTATTAAAGAGGTAAATACAACACGGGTCTGTTGAAAAAGCCAAATGGAGGCTTAACTATCGATGATTCATAACAAAATAGCCTTGCAACAAGATGGCCAGTGAGATTATGAGTCTACCTGTAACCACCTCAAACATTTTCAAACACTTTTACTTAATCCTTTGAATTCTTTTAAATTAATATATATGCCAAAATAACAACATCATATACGCTTTATGTAACTCATCAGCAATATGGATGACGATGGCTCAACTGATGGATATGGAATTAAATTTTAGCAATCATATAATCTTCTTATATAAAATTACAGCCTAAAAATTGTAGCGTAATAGCAACGCAACAAGCTCAGAGTTGAAACTTTTTCGAACATCTTTGTTACGTGCCGATGTTGTACATAAATGTACCGATATACGCTTGACAAAGACAAATGATTTATTCTTAGATTAGTCATATCTGTAGGGACACATGCATTGCTAAAGATAGAGGCAAGTGATTTGTTCTTGATTTCAAAAGGACATGCAAAAGGAAGCAACGTCGGAGCCATTGTTTAGCTCTTCTTCCGCTGCTTGGATACTGTAATCTTCTTATTACTCTACTTCCGCTTCCTGAAGTACAGATATGCAGAGCAATATGCGTCTTCCGCTTATAGCCGCTGTTCAAAGAATATAATCACTGCAAGCTTGTTTTCGTCATTTCCACTTCCCATGAAAGAGTTGCCTTAATAGGGAGCCTACATAAACACAACAATTTAAAATGGCAGCGAGAAAGTCAGGTCATGGGGGTCAGGGTTAGGAGTTGAGAAGCTAGCTAGTACAGAGAATATAAAGCAAGTGACCAATAGTTAGGGATGATCATAAGACAAGTCGCCAATACCTTGAAGTCTGGAAATGGTAGTCTTAATGGCGAAAGTTGTTCTTCTCTGTGGGACGTTATGGACTGCGTGCGGGGACCGTGAGGCAGTAAGTTTTTAATATACAATTTATTCGCCCTTTGTGTTCGTTCGATTGTTTTTGGTTTTCAATGCAAACGTTCTCGACAATCTATTGGAGTATCCCTAATGTCTTCAATATTCATCTTTATATGTGCTGGACATAGTATGTGCATTTCTGACGTAACATCTTGGTCAGTTTCGTCAACCATCTGGTGCTGTACGTAGTTTGAATCTAAAAAATATCATCAATGAGGGGAAACGCCTCAAGATGTGGGAAAACATCAAATTAGGAATAAAGAAATTGTAGTATATATTTTTAGGACGAGTTCCTTTCGGAGTTCGAACCTACGCCCTAAGAGGCGGGCAGCAACTGACAGCACTTACCATTCCAACAGCTTACCTATTCGGCCACCCTGACCTCGAATATTTAAACAGCATAAATGTTTTTATCAAAATATGATTACCTCAAAGTATATGACATAAATATACAACATTTGCTGTGCATATTCGTTTACTGATGAGACTACCATGATTCGCAGTCAAGATGTTTCTCTGGGCAAAATAAATAATATCAAATTTTGAACAGAATACAGCTAGAATGTCTTTGATTTTGAATTTCTTTAATAAATACGTGTACATGATTTCATTAATCAAGGTATGAGACTAATTGATGTTTATGTTTGTTCAAACGCATGGGATGCTTTCTTTCGAAATGGTTGTTGATTGTCGACGTTTTGTACCCTTTTGAATTTAATTTGTTGAAGCTTTAATGCTGTAGAAAGTAATAAAAACAGTCCTTTTCACTCTCATCACCCATCTGGAGCACAATGGTTTAGTGGTTAGTGTGCTGGCCTCTCACGCTAATGGTCCGGGTTCGAATCCCGGTGGAGACACACAAACTTTGTAGCCTGGGTCTCATACTGTGTTGTGTCCTTGGGCAATATACAATTTCTGAAGCGATTTTTCTGAAAATTACAGGGATGCTAGATCGTGTCAAGATCTCGCTCTGTGCGGAGCCTAACTTTTGAATTTCGACCTAGTTCCTGAATTACTTCCCTTAGAAGAAAAAACTTCAAACCTCAAAGCTCGAAAACTAATCAAGATAATTTCACAAAACTTTCACCAACATATTGGCAACAACATTTCCCATCGATTAGGCCTATATCGGCCGTAATAATAACATTTGTGCTATCTCGAAAAAACTGATTTTTTGGTGAACTTTCACGGTTTTTAGGGTATGCGTCTTTGAAAATCATCTCCTCCTTCAATTCTACACAGGAGAAACAACAGCGGCGGGCGGCGGGCGGCAGGCGTTTTTGTGTGGGGTGATGTTTTTTAGTGTTGAGTTGGTGGATAAGAGGCATGAGTGCGGGTGTGTCTGCGGGATGGACTGGCTATGGATTTAGAAGTTTGAGCGGCGGGTGTTGCCTATGTTGAGTTGGAGGTTGAGAGGGGAATGCATGTGTGTGTATGTTTGAGAAGTGGGTGGTTGCCTAGTTAGGGGTTATGGACGTTGACGTATAGAACTTGAGGGTGAGAGTGTTAAAAGACAGAAACATACAGTAGTCATTGTCAATATATATCTACCAATGTTCGGGTTTGGTTAAATATAAAGCTGATGGCGCAAATCAATTTAACTTCGAAATAGTTACCAAAATCATAACAATTGTATTCTTATATAATTCCAAAGATTACAGATGCATGCGAGACTTACAATACAGCTACGTATGTAACCTTCAAATAGAGTGAATGTGATATGTCTTACATATGAAGATTAATCATTATTATTAGCAATCATTGAAATTGTCTTTTCATATTATTTTCTTTCTTTAATGCGTGAATGGTGGTATAGTATATCATTCCAATGTTATTTTGTTCTCAAATGCAAAGCTGTACTGTTCAACTGTTTATTACTCAAAAATCATGTTCAGTACTACAAACACATTTACAGAAGTAATTTACTATGGAAGGGGATTTGTGCCGAAAATGAAGACATGTTGACTTGTAACTTGTAAAGTGTAACATGTCGTTCTCAACCATACAAGTCTCGAAAAGACAAGTCCAATCATACAATACTAACATTTTAATTCTGTCAATCGTAATTTCGCATTCTCAACTTTACAAAGTTGAAATGTAATTCTAGAAATCGTCAAAGTCAAAAAGTCAACTTGTCATTTGTAATTATTAAATCTAAATAATATGCACATTTAGTAATGTTACAAGTTACGTTTGACAAATGAAAAATGGAAAATGAGGAGTTGCAAAGTCAGCTTTGTAAAACCGACTTCAGCATTTCGAGACTGACACGACTTGCAAAGTTAACATTTCGAGACTGACACGACTTGCATAGTTACGATTGCAATGTTTCAAATCACATCTCTGCACGATTTCGCATTGACCATATTTGGAATATTACGGAAATTAGCGGAAAGGAACGAATAATCCCGATCCGATAAACACAATGTTCAACAATGACTTCTCCCTTGGCAAGCATCTCCCAGCAACTATTAACACATATTTGAAAGTTGCATACTAGTTTTCCTATTATTAGCTAGCATACTGTTGACAAAAGCACATTGACTAAAACATTATAGGGGACCGTCGCTATTTTCTGTGGAGGAACTAACTGCCCGCCCGAACGCTCGAGACGCGGTTATTTCTGTTGCGAGCCCGGATGGTCGACCACATATTTAATGTGTAATCATGACCTCCAATTTTTTCCCCAAACATTTTGGAAGGGGGGGGGACGGACAGATACGCCAGATACGTCATATTGATTAAAGTAATCCAAATATACGACATCGGAGTTTCAGCAAATGTGCTTGTTATATGAGGAAGGCCTATCTACATTTTCACGTGGGGGAAGGTACTGGTCAAACACAAAAAGGAAAATAAAACATTTGTTTCTCTACATTATTTCCAGGGTGACAATAAAAATAAGTATACAGTTCAAAATTCAAGCAGAATCAAAATAAATAATTGAACACATTTAGAGAAAAGTTGTGTCTGTTGTGTTGTGTTGTGTTGTCTATTCATTTGTTCTAAATAACATAGGAATAGTTAGACCACATTTTTAAGAAATATGCTTCCTAGTCAAGATTAATATATATGTATTTTGTGATATTATAGTATTGTATGTATGTATGATTTTTTTTTTTAGTATACAATATAGTTGGAGTAAATCGTCTCTTGCTACATGCAGTTTTATATGTATAAGCTAAAACACTCCCAATCCAGATCAGTGTATTTCGAATCAGTGACGTATTCCCATTTATGATAGTAAGTTAGTTTATCAAAATGTGTGAGTCAAGTAATAAATCTTACATTTTTTGTGACCCAGAAGGGTGTTGAATTTATTTTTATTTTGTATTTGATTGTAAAAGGGTATACAGGATTGCACAGTTTACACTCGGGTATAATGATACCTATAAAGAGTTGGCATAATATAAAACTACATGTTTAATGCCTTCATAAGGAAGACACTCTGTATCAATTGGGCATAAAGAAAACATCGCGTCTTTTGTAAAACAAAAAAAAACAAAACTAAAAAACAGTTGGTCGGGACATTTTTTCACATTCGATTTTTGTTAGATAATTTATCGACATTTTTAAAATAAATACATGATGGTAAATACTTGTAACTTTTCAAAATAAACCTAACGTAATTTCAAGTGGTTTCGAAACATAAATTACTGTCAGTGTCACGGACTGCTTTGATTTGGGTCTACAAAATGATTGTCATTTTCCTGTCTCAGCTTTTGGATCGACGCAACACTGGTCACAGTTCGGTATTTGTTTAGGCAGAACTAAAAATCCGTAAGGTATAGCTCAATGAAACATTATTTTCAAATGTTTTCTTAAGTTTCACAGGTATACAGACAAAAGTGAAACAAACATAAAGGATGTGCAGAGCTAAGGAACAATTTTAAAACCTGGAAATATTGTTAAAAAATTATTTTTCGCATGGAAAGAAGGCGTTGTTTTTAATATACGAGCGAATAATGTTTGCAACATTAGATACATCCTTGACAATATTTACAACACTTTCTATGGACATTTTAATTTTTTGGAGGTACTGTTATGATATGATAATATCAGAGGAGATATCGAGAATTTCACCCAAATGTCTTCTGATATCAAATATATCAACACGAGTTCACTAAAGTTACACATTAACTGTCATTAACTGATTATATAATAGGATTATGAAGATTTGTTTTAAGCGTTATTTACAATGTAGATATCGCTTGTCGATGTCGCTTGATCTCATACAAGCACCATCTACTTAGGGAGCCAGTTTTGGGTGATAAAAGACGAATGTTCATGGAACTTTCGATTCCCCCAAATTCATTTACGTGATTACATTTATGAAAACATATTGGAAACTTTCTGGTTCAGATTTACAGAAAGAACACATATTTGAATGACTTATTTTCATTTTCAGCAGCTCTCTTGTGTAGATCGCTCTATTTATAAATATATACTGAACATCTAAAATGTCACACTCTTAGTACAGTTTCTGGACTTTTCAAACACACTAATCCTTGAAATATGTGTATAAAGAAGCCCATTCTGCAACTTCTAGCCGGATTGTGTTGTGTTTTTCCTTGACAACACATTAATTGAATTAACATTTCTTTTCTTTGAACTTTTAAATTAATAATTTGATATACATTTCTACTACAATGAGTTTGTTACATTAATGACTAACAAACAAAAGTATTAATAGACACGGTAAAGACGTATGCTTAGGGAAGACATTTTGTTGTAAAACATAAATTATCGGAACTATTATCTAAATAAAAATTATCATCGTTTCATATATGAATTAATAAAACACATATTTGATTTATTGAAAACAATACGCATGTCAATGTATTCATGAATGGCCATTTTAGTGAAAAAAATATTTTTATATCCTGTATATGTTACAGTCGATTACATTTTTGAATTCAACAGTGCATATTTTTGAAATTACCAGTGATACAATTCTATTTTCAGTTTGCATTCTATATTCATAATTATTTTCATATTTTGGCATGTAGAAGTTGAATGTTTATTGTTTAAAGTGTGAAACAACAGATCTAGGCTTATGATTTACATTTCATACTTGAATTCAGTAATGTGATTCTTTATATAGAATTAATGGAATATTAATCATGGACAAATATATTTCTGTCCCACAACAATACACTTTTCACTGCTTCAATTACTAAAAAAATATAGTTTGCTTGATAAGTAAATGAAAATAGATAAATTAACATATTCAAAACCAATAAATAATTTAAACTAGTTGAGAAAAGTTTGTAAAATAATTAAAAGAGATAAATTCAGCTCAGCTAAAGAACATTTCCCCTTGATTATTTGTCTGTAAGAATAAGACGTATTGACATTCAGAACAGTTTTCAGTTATATTTAAAGTGCAATGCATTCTAAAAAAAAATGTTTAAACAAGTATATGAAGTTCCCTGATTTAATTGCTTTGTGGTATATTTAAAATATTCTAAAATTAATAATAAAGTTATCAACACTGGCTTATGTATTTCTTTCAATTTCTTCCCCACTAACGTTTATTTACTTTCAATATCAGGATTTTCTTTATCAAAACTTGGATACTCATTTCTGAATGCAAAAGACTTTACTGAATACACGTAAAATTGGAGTATAAAAAAGTGAATGTTGACATGATTGAACTGAGAGAAGATAATGTGTAAATGATCGCACAGAAAGTAATTATTTTTTCGGGTGTAGGATGTCTATATAAGGTTTGTAAATCTGCAGTTTTATATGTAAGTGAAATAAGTTTTATGATAACGGATCGGATACATTTATCATAGCTTCAATGCCATTCAAGCTATGCGATCCTTTATGTCTGTCAGTGTCATCCCACATTTACATTACTTCCGCATTGCAAAAAAAATAAATTTTTTGTCAAATTTCCTTAAAATTTATTGAAATAATAATTAGAATACCTAAGAATTAATTTTCAATTGGTATATTCGTTTGACATTTAATTACTAAGCGAATCTATCAAACGGAATGTAAGTGACAGTAGCGCTCCGTGAACTAACAACGTGCGTTTGTTTGTTGGACATAACAAGAGTTGCGTCCCTTGATTTTCAGGGGGCGTGGTCAATTCGTCCAGCGTTGGGCTCAAAATAGACCAAGGGATTCCCCATCTGGGACAGCGGCAAGGGAGGTCTAGTTTTTTCGCAAATGCCTCTCGTCCTCGGAAAACATCGGCAATGTTCGGGAAACTTCCAAATATGGTCAATGCGAATTCATGTAGAGATGTAATTTGAAACATTGCATTCGCAACTATGCAAGTCATGTCAGTCTCGAAATGCAAAAGTCCTTTTTACAAAGCTGACTTTGCAACTCCTCATTTTCCATTTTTCATTTGTCAAACGTAACTTGTAACATGACAAAGTGTGCATATTATTTAGATTTAATAATTAAAAATGACAAGTTGACTTTTCGACTTTGACAATTTCTAGAATTACATTTCAACTTTGTAAAGTTGAGAATGCGAAGTTACGATTGACAGAATTAAAATGTTAGTTTTGCATGATTGGACTTGTCTTTTCGAGACATGTATGGTTGGGAACGACATGTTACACTTTACAAGTTACAAGTCAACATGTCTTCATTTTTGGCACAAAATCCCTTCCATAATTTACAGGCACGCGTCTGTAGTTAGACAATTAATTTAATTAATAGTTAATTGAGTAGTACATGAATATGTGGATAAATAACAAACCAAAATACAGATACTTACTATAGTTAGGCTGCTAAGCAAAATAATTGTGCAAATTGTGATAAAAGCACCAAACTTGGCACAAATGTTCACTGATATATGGTGATCATTTTAAGATAAGGAGGTATTAGAAATAATCATTTCTATGCTCATGCGCAGAATTCAAATAAACCGAGGGAAAGTTTGATTGAAATTAACGAAAAATATAATTCGTATATTTTGGATAAGTTTAATGTAAGTTTTTAACCAACATTCACAACAGTTCTGACCAGCATGCTCCTTGGCATAAACACAAGGGTGAACAGTTCAGTGAGGCTTTTTTGCACGTAGCAGCGATTTTTGCAGCCTTTCTTGCATTTGCATGATACCAATTCTGAGCAGGATTTGCTGCTTCCGGGAGATTTGTCCAAAAGGGTTTGCAGATTCCATCATTGTTCCTGATCCAACCCCACTCAGTTGGAGATGGAAGTTCTGGTAGGGCAATAAGAGTCTGTCCCCACACATGTCCTCCTTGGTAGGTGGCTCTCTTGATAGGCTGCTCAAGGGCAGCACGAGTATGAGGGATGCCGGGCAAAGAATTGGTCTTCATGAACATCGTTTTTCTTTGTTGATGTGAGTGTCCTTGCTTGTTTTATCATACAACTTTATGACAAACCGTTCAATTGTAGTGAAGGTGTTATCTGTTATGCAGGTTGAAGCGGACGCTAGTGTCAATAGAGCATAGCACTGTGGATAATGACTGAAAGCACAACAAAATCCGTGTCTACAGTCCTGATGAGGATCTTTTCATGGCCATGTCTGGCAGCATGTGCAGCGTGCAGAAGAATACGAGTGTCTGCTTCGTCGTGGCTACAGGGAGAAATACCTGTCAGGTCCTCATTTGTTGGAATGCTGTGAACATGCTCATTCTCAGTCACATACAATTCGTTTTCCCCTTCTTGTACATATCCCTGTATTAGAGCTTGTGACAGAAAGTTGAATAGTTCTTCTTTGTTGCTGTTGACATGTAGAAATGATTGCCAATTTCCAGGAAGTGATGCTGTTCCCAAAACGCCTCTCTTAACACCCTCTTCTCGTTTGGATCTAGCTGTATCCTTCAGGCTATCAGGAACATACCTGTCCCAAACAAGATCTAGACGAGAAGCATTGTGGAGTTTTGACCTGACATGAGGAACACATACCTGTTTTGCATATTCATTGAAAGTTTTTGATGTTCCTAACCTGAGCATCTGGGCAATTACAGCACCGTCCAGAATCACACAGGTGGCTGCAGGTGCTTCATATGTGGCTTGAATACCACCAGCAAGACATTTCAATAAGTCACACTTCTTACCAAGTCTCAAGGAACCCAATTCTGACAGAGAGGGGGGACAAAGCTGGTTCTCATGGCAAAAGAATTCATCTAGTTTCCCAACACGTGTTTGACATCCAATATACAATTGGGAAAATAGATCAATGTCAGATTTCATTGACATCAGCTGATTTTTGCTTGTATTTTGCCTTTTCAGAGCTGTAGTTACAAATAGAGGCAGTTTGTTTCTGGAGATGAGACGCTCCTTGGTATACTGGTTGAACTGGTCTTGTCCAATTGCATGTGCATTGTAAACAGATGTAAGAGCTGATGTGGTCACTAGTTCTCTTGTGTCCAAGACAACCAATTCTTTATTGTCATCTTCAAAGGGATTAACCAATTCCCTAATGGTGGCTATGAGTGAGGAGACATCTTTAACAGAAGACTGCTGTATGCTTGGAGTCTGTTCATGATGATGAGTCTTCAAGTCTCTCTTTTCAGGTAGTGTTTCTTCAAATTGCCTGATCAAATGTGCAACTTCTGGACCTGTTACCATCCATCTCCTCCTGAGTGCACCAGGGTTGTCAGTTAATCCAACGGCTCCTCCGTCCCCCTTGATGCAAGCATCGTTCTGCTCATGACCTTGATCTGAAGGCATTGCAGAAAAGACTCTCTTGGTCTTTTGCATAGTGAAGTGACCAGACTGGAATGCTTCTTGCACAGTGGGATGATTTTTCCCACATGTTCCCACATGTCCCGTAAATGCACAGGTATCCATCGAGCATAATTTGTGTGATCCAAAGCAAAAAAACATGGAGCCAGCTTTGTCAGAGATTCCAAGTACAATTCAAAGATTGCTTCTCTCAAAGACCGCACAAAGGATAACATGCTGAGCTCCATTTCCAATACTGTGTCCCAGTAGTGAAACATGGGATGACGTGTTCTCTTTGAAGCACACCCATTTGCAAATATCAGAGGAACTTCTCCATTGTCATGAGCTGTTTCAGCTTGCTTCTCATAAGCTTGATATTGCAAGTTGTACAGAGCAGCAGCAGTGATTTCATGAGCCCTTCTCGTCCGTGCAAGATGTGATGCTTTCAAAAATGAATCTGCAGTACCAGACTTCGCAATCCCTGCCTGTACAAGAGCTTGTGTCCAACCGCTTCCACTTAACCAGTCCCCTGTGGTTTTCAAAACTGCCATCTCAATATGCAGACGACCAAACATCACAACCATCAAATCTTCACCATATTTTTCAGGCCACTTCCACTGAATTTGTTTTGCCAGTGCAAACAAAAGTTGGTCGAAGGTAATGACTGGAATTTGACCTTCATTCAGGTGATGAACAGCATCTTGAACAACATCCATGGAGTGTTTGATCATGGCAACTGAGTGAGCACTTTCCTGGAATAAAGGTAGAAGAGATGAAGATGTCAGCATGATATCCTTTGAACTTTGGTTTTGTGCGTGATATGCAGCCCAAGTAAAGTTCAGTGTTTCACTTGGAGTAGTGTTTTCCAGAACCTGTTTGGTGTACTTCAGCCACATATATTCCTCGTCCAAATTAGCACTGATGTTCGTTTCCAATAGAAGTGACGTGTTTATTTTTGGAATAGTGGCATCTTTCACATTTGATGTCACTGAGGGCACTTCAGTGTAACATTGTGGTAGATGGTTAAATGTCTTTGACGATGTATCTTTGATGGCTACAGTGACCACATCACGTTTAATGCCTTCCTCTTCAGACTGAGGATGTTGAAAGAGGGATATTCCAGTTCCATGAAAAGATTCTTTCGCTGTGGTAGAACTGGAATTGTGGTCTATGTTATCAACAGCAGCTGTTGTGAAAAGGTTGAAGCGAAGGTTCAAAGGACACACAACATTATCATTTTCGAATTGTTGACACACCATATTTCCCAATTCTGTTGATTTTGTCAGCATCTTATCATAGGAGATACAAAGACCAAGGCCGTTAAGGTTGTCAACAAGTCCTCTTTTGCGCGTCTGGGCATGCACCATGAGACCTAGATAGGTGGGTACTGGGGTTTCAAGGTCTGAACGATGTTTTGTAGAGGACGAATTGTCTTAAGATATCCGTTTGTGCTTGACACTGTTGAATTTCAAAAGCTGAGCAATTGAAAGGGAGGCCTGCTTGGTGGATTCCTCACTGGTTCTTGTCCCTCTAGGATCATGTTCACTAGAGCAAGAAGCAGCTGTGGAACAGATTCTTCTTGACATCCCTCTACGAATGTTCTTGGGGATGCTGATTGGTTTTCCTCGAACATCTGTTCACGAACAATATTGGCAGCTCTTGCTAGATGTAAAGCATCAGAATCAGCATTTTCGTCTAAACATTTGTTAGCATATTTTGAAGCTGTATGATAAAACTTGACAAATATTTAATATGTAGATAGTTGTTGGTGATAGAAGGTATACTAGACACAAGATAACGGTGATTAACAAACCGTAACGGGATTGTGAATATCCTTTTGGAGAGCTAGTTTATTGCGGCAATAAATCAACTGCAATTCACTGCAATTCACTGCAAAATCAACTGTGGGTTACTACACGCCGTAGCATCACGTAACTAAACTGTATGCCTAAACATGCCTTGAGCGGAAGTTTTGTACAGTGTGTTGAGTTTTGACAAGTTTTTCTACAAGTGGACCGCATATAAACCTGATTTTTACTCATTAAATTAAGCGGTTGCTTCATAATATTATACGGTATGGTAATAATAATAGCATGCATTAATATGCGCAGCAATTCACATTGATATATGTTCTGTGCGCTTGGCAATTTCAATACTGGAAAGCTTCATTAAAAAGATAAGTTTTAAGTCTATTTTTAAATGTTGAGACATTTGGGGCCGGTTTTAGATCGTCAGGGAGTTTGTTCCACAAGGTGGGAGCGGCAAATTGAAAAGTTCTATTTCCGAAAGTCTTAGTTTTGACAGTTGGAACAGCCAGTAGATGCTGGTTCTGGGATCGTAGTGTCCTTGAAGGTATGTACTGTTCCAGTAGTTCACTCTTGTATGGTGGAGCCAGATTATTGTAGCATTTGTAAGCATATAGTAGAACCTTGAAGTCGATCCTTGACGCAACAGGGAGCCAGTTGAATTCCTGCAAGTGTTGTGATATGTGATCAAACTAAGGAACACGCATTATCATTCGTGCAGCAGCATTCTGGATCAACTGCAGTCTTTGAATTTGCTCTCTGGAGATGTTGTACAATAAGCTATTGCAATAGTCTATCCTTGATGTTATGTGAGAAGGAACTAATTTTTCAGTAGCAGATCTTGTCAGGTATGGCCGAAGTTTAGCAATGTTCCGCAAGTGATAGTTGGCGGCTTGACACAACTTTGTTACATGAAGTTTCATACTGAGTTGTTGGTCAAAGATTACTCCTAGGTTCCTCGCCCTCTCTGAGGATGTTATCGGTGTTCCAGCGATGCTGAGCTGGTTTATTGCTTTGACGTGTGCAAGCTTCTGCTTGGAGCCGAGTATTATGAGTTCGGTCTTCTCCTCATTCAGCTTCAGTAGCCGTGGCGTCATCCAAGACTTTATGTGAGTGCAATAGTTCTCAAAAGTGGTTTTCATTGTTGACGATTGGGCATCTGGGAAGTCTGAATACACCTGGTTGTCATCCGCATATTGGTGAAGGTTGAGATTGTGGTTGTCTATGATGCAGCTGAGGGAGTTGGTGTAGAGGGTGAAGAGAAGTGGACCCAAAACAGAGCCTTGTGGAACACCACGTTCAACTTTGGAAATCGGAGATTTGGCACCATTTACGACAACACACTGGGACCTGTCCGTGAGATAAGATGTGAACCATGCCAGAGCTGTGGAATCTACGCCAAACTGGTTGTTTAAGCAAGTGGTGAGAATAAAGTGATCTACTGTTTCAAATGCTGCAGACATATCCAGTAATTCAAGAGCTGCAACATTGCCCGTGTCAAGAGCCTTGAGAATGTCATCAGTGACTTTGATGAGTGCTGTCTCCCGTATGCAGACTGGTTCTTCTCGTGCAGATGCTTCTAAAAGACGGATGGACACTTCTTTCTCTATTACCTTGGACAAAAATGGCAGATTAGATACTGGTCTATAGTTCTTTACATTATTCTTATCAAGAGATTCCTTCTTCAGCAGAGGTGTGATTATGGCATGTTTTAGTGGCGTAAGAACACATCCCTCCAGGAGGGAAAGATTTACAATCCTTGTAATAACAGGACACATTTCACCAAGACATTCTTTGAGTAAGAATGTCGGGATAGGGTCCAGGTTAGAAGTTTTCGTAGGCATGTCCATAATAATCTTTAGGATTTCCCCCTCTGAAAATGGTGATAAATCCATAAAAGATGCTTGCTTTTCCAGAGAAACTTTGACATTAACCTTCGGACAATTCTTTGATAGATTATTGTAAATTTTGTCAATCTTTTCCTCAAAAAAGTTAGCAAAGTTTTCAGCTAATTCAGCGTCAGTTCCTTGACTTGTGTAGTTTTCTCATATGTCTTGTTCCTGAGGACATCTGTGAGTTTGTAAAACTTCTTAGAATTTCTTTCACAGTTTAATATTTCACCATTATAGTACTGAACTTTTTCTTTCCTCGGGTGACAAAATCTACAATTTAGAATCCCCATTGGCCAAGGAGTCTGAACACAACTTTTCAGCTCTCTAGACCTTTTGGAACTTGAGAAGAAGATGAAAATAGGTTTTAAGGTTGTGACCCCTGTGACCCCATTTGGGGTCATGGGGTCATGAAATCTACAATTTAGATGCCCCATTAGTCAAGGAGTCTGCACACAACTTTTCAGCTCTCTAGACCTTTTGGAAGTTTAGAAGAAGATGAAAATAGGTTTTTAAGGTTGTTACCCCTGTGACCCCATTTGGGGTCATAGGGTCACGAAATCTACAATTTAGAATTCCCATTAGCCAAGAACTCTGCACACAACATTTCAGCTTTCTAGACAAAATAATATGAACATAGGTTGTTAAGGTTGTGACCCATGTGACCCCATTTGGGGTCATGGGGTCACGAAATCTACAATTTAGAATCCCCATGACCCAAAGAGTCTGCACACAACTTTTCAGCTCTGTAGACCTTTTGGAACTTGAGAAGAAGATGAAAAAAGGTTTTTAAGGTTGTGACCCCTGTGACCCCATTTGGGGTCATGGGGTCACGAAATCTTCAATTTAGAATCCCCATTGGCCAAGGAGTCTGCACACAACTTTTCAGCTCTCTAGACCTTTTGGAAATTGACAAGAAGATGAAAAAGGTTTTTAAGGTTGTGACCCCTGTGACCCCATTTGGAGTCATGGGGTCAAGAAATCTACAATTTAGAATCCCCATTAGCCAAGGAGTCTGCACACAACTTTTCAGCTCTCCTGACCTTTTGGAACTTGAGAAGAAGATGAAAATAGTTTTTTAAGGTTGTTACCCCTGTGACCCCATTTGGGGTCATAGGGTCACGAAATCTACAATTTTGAATCCCCATTAACCAAGACTCTGTACATAGAATTTCAGCTCTCTAGAGTCATTGGTTCTGGAGGAGAAGTCGAAGAAGCAAAAAGTTTACAGACGGATGGACGGACAGACGGACGGACGCCGGACGCCATGAAATGCCATAAGCCAATCGGGCCTTTCAGGCCTGATGAGCTAAAAAAGTAAAAAAATGGAAATTTAAGGCCCTCCTTTGCTGCTTTGTCGGCTTTTTCGTTGCCAAATATGCCAACGTGGGCTGGTACCCAAAGAGTTTAGGGTTTTGTTTGGAAGTTATTTTGCTAAGATAGAGATTTATTTTTGGTGCCGGTAGCGGTGGAATTGGATGATGCACTGTGTTTTTGGTAGGGAGTTGAATGTGCTCCATATTAGCTTGATAGATAAGTTGTTGTATGCAGTGTGCTATGGGTACGCGGAAAGGGTATTTATTGAATATAAGCGGTTTTGAATTTAGAGGAATTGCTGCTAAGCAAATTCCTGATTAGCGGGTCCTCTGAAGTTGCTGCCCAGAAGATTAAGTTGAGTTGGTCCCGTCCCGTCGAGGGTAAGGACTTGCAGAGCTTCGAAGGAGGTGCCATTCTGTTAAAGCGTTGATCCTAAGCGTTTAGGATTTTGCTAAGAGTAGGTTTTTGTGTGTTATAAATAGGAGCGCTGTAGTCCAGTTTTGGACCATATTAGGGAGTTATAGAGTTGAAGTAAGGTTTGCCTATTTGCTCCCCAGCCTTTGCCGGAGATTACTCTCATGACATTAAGGTCTTTCGAGCATGTAAGTTTAAGGTCTTTGACATGAGCTTCCCAGGTGAGATGCTCGTCAAAGATTAGCCCTAGAGATTTAGTTTGTTTTTGAAAATTTATTTTGTTATTTTTGAGATAGAGGTTGGGGAAGGTAGGGCGCATAATTTTATGTTTAAATTCTACCCCTATGTTTTTTTCCGCATTTAGTTTAAAGCCCCATTTGTCGGCTCATTGGTCGACTTTATTTAGTGAGGATTGGAGTAAAGTAGTAACAGTGTGAATGTTTTTACAATGTGCCCATAGGGCACCGTCGTCTGCAAATTTAGAGGTATTAATTTTTGGTAAGATGCCCTCGAAAAGGTCATCTACCATGATGTTGAATAAGGTGGGGCTAAGAATGCTGCCTTGTGGGGTGCCGTTTTCCAAAAGTACGTTTTCAGATTTTTTGTTTTCGACCCCAACAGTTATTTGCCTGTTGTGTAGGAAATCCTGGATGTAATGAATTATGTTTCCCTTTTTAGACGAAAGCTTTGGAAAAATCCAGGAATATTGCGAGTGTATATTGGTGTACTTTGATATCTTGCTCTAGGCGAGCAAGATTGTTACGAGTAGAACGACCAGGAGTGAAGCCACTCTGGTCGTTGTTTAAGGGATTAGGTTTAAGTGAGCTTGGATTTGGTAGGAAGTTAGGTCTAGTTAAGAAATTATTAAGGGTAATAAGTATGGGAAAGTGGTCACTTCCCCTAGGATCATCATATACCAGCTACTCGATATTACTAGCGATATCCGGGGTATTGATAGTTAAATTGATAGCGGACATAGTGTCCCTGCAGCTATCGTTAGAGTTGAGGATTACATAGTTGTTATTTATGACCCAATCGGCAATTAGTTTGCCGTTGGTAGTGGTTAGTGAAATCACCCAAGTACATGGAACGATCAGGGGCTGAATTTTGTAGAACATGAAGGTCCTCTCTTTGAAAGGGTAAACCTGGTTTATTGTATAAGTTAAATATGTTTAGATTTTGGTAATGGTAATGATTACAGCATGCGCCTTCTAATAAATTTAAATCTATGTTTCGAGTTGAGAAATTTAGAAGTTCCTGAATAAAAATAGTTAGGCCTCCTGAGGAGTGACCGGGATTGGGTTTGTGGCTAAGTGATTTATATCCAGGAATATTAAAATTTGACCTAGTTTCCTGAATGGGTTTCCTGAATGGTAATTATATGGGGGTTTAATTTGTTGAGTTTGATTAAAGCTTTTAGCTCATGGCCATGTGCCGAAACGCCATTAGCATTCTATTGGAGAATTTGCATGAATAAAAAAGTAGGGAAAAGTAGTAAAGGTAGATAAAGATTGTATTTATTTTTAGCTGCATTATTGGTTTAGGGAAGAAATTAATTATTGTGTATTTTGTGTATTTATTTATTTATATATAATTTAGTGCTTAAATTTATTTAGGCAGATGGAAAAAGTTTGGAAGTTGCATGTGATGAGGTTGGCTTTTGTGTGGAGTTTGCATAGGTGAATGCTCGAGGATGTGAGCGTGAGCCTGAGGGAAATAAAAGCCACGAGGTGAAGTGTTTGCTTGCTGTTGGCATGGTATGTGTGGTATGATGCGAGGGGTCTTGGTTTGGGATTTTTAGAAGTAAGGAAGGATGGGGATTTGGTACGGGATTTGGTAGATGTGTTGTGGCAGGTTTGTGGGTGGGTTCGGTCGGGTTCGGGGAGAGAGGAGGAGGGTTGTGTTTGGATGGGTTGAGGGAGAGGTGAGGTTTGGGGGGAGGATGGAGAGTTTTCATGCGTTGTTTCAGAGGTGGGAGCGGGTAGAGGGGTGTCAGGGAGAGGCATGCAGGTAGGAGAGAGGGGTTGGTTAGGGGAGGTGGGAGCTTCCGTGGCCATGGACTCGGTTTGATTAGGGAGAGGGGTTGGGGACTTGTTGTTAGGTTAGGACGTGTCGTTGTCCATGAAAGAGACATCAGTGAGAGGTTTGTGGTTAAGAAAGAGAGCAGTGGGAGCGGAGAGAGGATGGTGGGAGGTGTTTTGTTGGCGAGAGGGCCGGGAGGGTTTGGAAGTGTGGTGGGGGGTAGAGATGAGATGGGTAGCGTGGCGGGGTGCTTGGGGTTGGGCAGTGGGAGCAGGTGGCGGTTGGTCTTGAGGGTGGTCATGGGGTTGGGCGCGAAGTGTATGGGATCAGCGTGGTGGATGCGTGCCTGTGGTGTTGTTGTATTGTATTTCTGAGGGTTGGCTGCCATTTTGTTTTCGGTAAGTCGTTCAGGAGTTGTGAAGAGTCATATGATCATGTGACTTGCAGTCCAAACAGTACCTGATGCAGGAAGGATTAGCAGGAGTAGGAGGTGGGGGGGGGGGGGGGGGGGGGGGGGGGGGGGGTCACTGCCACTGATGCATACAGTGGAACCCTGATATACCACGAAGTACTACCCATTTCGCGATACAATATGGCCATATATCCCCAAAAATAATCAGTACCCATACAACGTTTAGCACTACAGTTGATGAAAATAACAACATTTCAGGTTCAAATAAATAAAAATATGTGATAAAGTGATAAAGACATGCAGATGACAGAGAAGGAAAATTCCATTAAAATAATATTTACCTATGTTCTCCTTCAGTGACAAAGGCATACAGTACAGATGACAGAAAAGTGTGACAGTGTCGTTCTAATTTTCAAATCAAGTGTAAGAAATCTAGATATGGAATAGCTGGGAAGGAATTTGACATCTACATCTATATTCGAAACGTAATCGATAATCTTGAAAATCAGTGCAGTATATGCCCGCCATTTTTATAAACAAATAATAGTCTTGATTATTGCATGAAGGGTAGCAAGTATACAAGTAGAAATTGGTTCGGATTCAGATACTTAATATTAATAGTTAAGACATAATAAACAAACAAAACGTATTTAAAAAAACATGATCTTACTTGTACATAGGTTTAGAAAGATATAATTTATTCAATGTCAACATCGTACACAAATTCACATCCCTACTAAGAAATGGACCGCTTATAGATTTACATTCCTTCTAGATCTGTAATCCGTTTCATATTCCATATTCGGATTGAGTTATGTCCAAGCAAAATTCTCGCATTTTGATTGGTTGTGCCCCTGGTGATTTGACTTGACAGTGGAGTATTTCACCCCATATTTCTGTGTCATTATCATTATTCTGTAGTGATATATGATTTCGATATTGCCTTTTTATTTCACAAATATACTGAAATAATAACAGAATACATTACCTTAAGAAAAAGCGTAACATTCAGTATTAGATATGAAACCTGTCTACTGTCGCTTGTCAACTCGACTAACATACAATACTTAATAAATATAAGTTTAATTTTTAACATCAATATATCGACCAACTTGACCATATAAGCATCATATTTATTAACATTTGTTGGTATAAAGTTCATCTGATATCACCAATTCAATGTTTTATTTGGTTGCATGGTACGAGCTTAACTGAACTTGTGGCTGTGATAATGAAAGTAGTCGATGCGACCAAGGCTGCTGTCTGTAAGTTGATTACGCCGCGTTATTTCTTAAGCCAAATTGGAATCTCAAATTTAATGTTTTGCCCTGCAATTTTGGTGAGTTTAAGGGTTTTACAAGCAATTTCGGAATATTTAGATTTAAGTAAAAAGCCCTTACCTACTGCCTTGATTTGTGTAGAGATATCTCTGACTATGATGAAAGGAGCCGATCCTTTCACGGCTTACCAGCGTTGTGAGCTGGTGTTCAACATTTGCAGCGAATATCATGTATGTGAGTATGAGTTGTGCTGTGCTGGGTGTTGTGGTGAGAGTGGGGAGATATAAAGGCTGCCCTTGTTGTACCAACTGCAACTGTGCAAATGTGCGAGCTCTTAAATAAGTAAACTTTTATACCTCCCAATGTGCGTTGATTTCATTATAATTGTGCCATTTTCAATGATATTCTTTATCTTAGTTTAAGGTGTCAAAAGATATTACCCTTTTCACGGTCGGCCCATCATCAACTCATTAACACCGACAGGTAGTTAACAGCTTAAAGCCTAGGCCGCCAGCTCCACTTGCACCTGGCTGCAGCGAGACTAAGTAGGCTTCGCCACCTCTGATTTAGCGAGAGCGAGTGGCATGTCATAAACATGACTGATTGTTCGTTGTGTCTTACATAACGATCAACAGTGGACAGGAAATGAGTGGGACGGAACTATGGTAAAGTATGTAACATTAAGATATCGGATATTTAATCTTGTTGCTGATTGTTAGTGATATATTGTCAGATTTTACATATGAACAATTATGATATGTACAGTGCTGTGATGAGAGAAGTTTGCCACACTTAAAATCCTGAAAGAAATCTTTTTAATCAATGCGCAGAGGTGAACATCGTGATGCTCGCTTTATTTACCTAAATATATGTATGCTTGGTTTGTATCGCTTGTACTGTTTTGGCATTTAGTATAGTTACATGTTTTTAAAATTGGGATAATATGTATGTACTAGATGACCCTTAGACTAGTTTGATTGTGAAAAACTCATATACTACTGAGTGACGTTATTTTGCATTTTATTGTATCACACATCATGTAAGATACCTGATTGGATATGATATTGAATTATATTTCATTTGGGTACACTTAGATTGTTGTGCAAGTAACCCTTGGTACCTATTTAATTAGTCAATTTCCCTTTTTGATTGATTTTACCAACCCAATCGCTCTTCTTGTGTAATGCACGGTATAATTTATTTCATTCCGAATAAAACAACCTACATCATTGGATAGGAAATTGAATTATACTGATGTTGTTATAGATAGTCTCCATAGTGCTTTTCAGGTAATTGTTTGAATAAGTAACTGGAAAAATCGAATGTCAAATGTCCAATAACGAATAAGTAACTAACTTCACACTGCCCAATTTTAATGAAAGATTACTAGCTGTTGATCTGATGAAGAAAATTGCATAAAACATACAGTGATTACATTGGCCCTTTCGGTTCAAGTTAACTTCAGTTGACAAATTACACTTTAATGAACAGATATCGAAATAATGCATTAAATTGGTTTTGCACAAATCCACTAACTCCAACTTACCGCCATCTTGAACCCGAACGGCCCACTCTTTTAAATGCGTGGAAAACTGGACACCCGAACGGGAAAACGTATGGTAAGCCGAATCGAATCGAGTTCATAACCCGGTTTACATTCGGACACTTCCTTGCATCCGGGTTACCGGTAACTGACCCGGTCTGCCAAACAAGTGTGCCCAAGATTGGCATACTGTCAAGTTAAAATTCATCATAGTTTTAGGCGCAGTTTTGATGGTACTGCCATGGTAAAAACTGTAGAGTTTAACTAAATATGAAGTCCTTCTCTGATTTCCTACATTTTTTTCAAATGTATCATATGCATTTGAACTGTTTCAACGATGATGTAAGGGATCGATAGTGTAAGTGTGTGTCGGATCTTGCATTTTATTTTACTTCCAAATAAGCAAGGGCTCTGTTACAGCCGTCTTGTCAGTTCCGCCATCTTGGGTCACGTTTAATAAGCTAATTTCAATATAATACTACATTTGAACCATTTTTCGTTAGCTAGTCTGTTTAGTAATTTATTGATTTTTCGATTAAGATAAATGCAGCACTGATGCAAGATGAAATCTTATACTTCCTATTTATTTCATAATTTCCTATTATGATAGCGCGCCCACTCCTGTTATCGTCACTTGTGTGACTTTATTTAATGCAATGTTTATTATTTCAGGGGGCTGTTGAAAGAGCAGATACACACATTCTGAAGGAACTAAACGACATTGCGGACAACATATTTTCCAATGGAAACGTTAATCTAGGCTTTGAAGGACATTACCTTAGTGAGAGCAAGGATGTTTACGGAGCCAGAACACATAAGCGGGGGTTCGACTCGATAGGACACAATACTCATTTTGGTGGAACAGTGCGCACAATAGGCAGAGCACCAGCCGGCAATGACGAAAACCCAGTCTTCACATTCGAATCGTTATTTCCTGTTCTAGCGCGACATCTCAGAAGTCGCACAAATTGAATATGACCGCCTGTTACCTTTAAGTGACAGGTGTTATCCTTTCTGCAAGATGTTGAGACATATGGTCAAATGATGACACAGTGGCAACAATGTATGTATGGATCTGACATCCAGGTGAAACTATTTGTTATTATAATAAATATCCTTTTCAATAAAAAGTCAATTTATGATTCCGAACTGCGTTCAATTTGCACTCTCTGCTAGATATAACACTAAGTCCACATAAAGCATGATGGCTTGAGAGAGATAACGTCTTGTCATTGCGCAGTTATTACATTTGCAGACAATAGCCTAATCAGCAGTTTGAGCTCGAATCTACCACTGATCACCGCGCCTGCGTGGTGGGGAATTTCTAAACGTATAATACACGTTGTAGGAACCCAGAAAGAACGTAGGAGGAACATGGTGAACTTGGTGTACACTCACAGAACGCAATTGCAACATAGTAAGAACGCAAACGGAAACCCACAAGGAACGCACATGGTTGTATTGAGAGCGTGGCAGTTGAGTCGAAAACGCAGCTAAAACAAGTTAGAAGCTGATGTTTATCGGGGTTCGTACGGCGTCTTGACAGAAAAGGGCCATTTTGAAGGACGAAGTGAAAATGCCACGAGAACTCAGTGCAGTGTAACACGAGGGTTATTAGACAGGACTTGAACCTTACAAATAACATTCAACCATCAGAATTGTCTCCTAAATGCTCGAGTGTAAAATCCATCAAATGGAGATTACATTATCGGAAATGGCATCGGCTGGTGTATGGAACCAATATGCCTCTTGAAACGAAGTGGTTCTTTATCTTCAGTAGCAAAAGGATAAATTATTGACTCAACGATCTTGGCATAGAGCTGTCGGGGAAATGAAAAAAGATGGGGACAAAGACAGTGCTAGGGATACGGAATTAAACTCAAAACACACATTCATGATAACATTTATATTTTGTTGCTTCATCTACCTTCATAAGGGACACAGAATCTACAAATTATAATACCCATTAGCCTGTATCCAATATTGCAGCTTTCAACTTATTTTGGATATTTTCGGATGTGACTAATATAATAATAATAATAATAATAATAATAATAGTCGCAAGCGACGATAAAAGGATTCAGCAAATGAATGATTCAATTAGTTTAAATGTAATGAATTGAGACATATTTACAATGTTATTGCGTATGTTTTTAAACAAGTTACACGTTTCTAGCATGTCCCGAGAACTATCTATACCCAATATGAACATGACAAAACCAAAGAATCGTAAAGAAAATCAAAACGCCGACTAAACCACGTAAGTTAAAACTTTGTCATGATTTACTTAATTGCTCGTTTTGTTATTGCGCATCTTTTGAAAAAAGTTTCAACTCTATATCTGCATTTTGAATTTACCCTTGTTAAAAAGGCACTGTAACTCTCGAAGTGAAAATGAAAAAATCACATATTAATAGACTCCTACCTTATAGTTGTCATTATCAAGATAAAACGGTGAATATTTTCATGCTAATGTGTAACATACAAAATATTGTGCTGTCAATTCCATTTAAGTAGATGTAATCATCATTTAGATTGCATACATAATAAATGCGTTATCTTTTTCTGAATATTCAAGAAAATACTCAAAAATGCTTAAATTTTGACCCCCTAGACAACGTTTGCGATGTTCGGAGCTTAAGGATGTCCGCTCCTTCCGGTTGAACTTCAAAAATGAAATATGATTAAGTAAAGATTTTTTCTCATCTTTATTTACTTCATGATATTGTACATCATCTACATACTTTTAAAAAACATAAGAAATAAAAAAAAAGGTGACCTTAGAACCTCTAAAAAGTGCTTAAACAGCATAAATGGCCTAAATTTGACTAAAAAAGGGGGTTTTCAGGTACATTTTGTGTCAAAGCTTAAAAAAACCCACACTACCATATACATTTTTTTCCATCGATTTCTTTAGGGTAAAATGAACTTTGTAACATATCAATAAAGGAAAAAAAGTTTAATACTAGAAATGTAGTATTTTAAAGTTTTTAGTAGTTTTTTTCTCATTTTCCCATAGACTCCCGTGTTAAAATTGTACTTCACCCCACTATCTTTCAGGCGTCATATCTCGAAAAAACCCACACTACCCCCTATTTTTTAATGCTGATTTTTCAATCATATACTTTGATCTTTTAAAAAATATAAGTTAGAAAAACAGTTTAATTCTATAAATTTGAGGAGCGAACATCCTTAACTATCAACTTTTTGAAGAAAGGGTTCAACAGAAAAGTTGTTGTTCTGGAAGTTTTGCATCCGGTGGTGTAAACGGCGACTTTCGAAAAATGACAATATTCTATGACCTAACTAGGATTGCCAAGGCAATATTTAGGTCTTCAAGACCTCTGCTTGACCTTGAACTCGATGTTGGACTCTTGGTTATTCCATCAGTTTATCTGCTTTGAAATGAGCTACCAAACATATCACTATCTTCAGTAGTTTTTTTAACCAAAATTCTCCAAAGATAAAAACCCTCTGAAATAGAAACATCGGGTATTAATGGACCCTACATGATGTTTTTCATCGTTAAGACGAAATGGTTAATATGTTCATACAAAGGTACAATTTAGAAGATATTGTGCTTTGATTTCAACAAAAGTAGAAGTAATCATCATTTAGATTGCATACATAATGCATTACATTCTTCTGAATATGCAAGAAAACACTCCAAAAAATATGCTTAAATTTGGACCCCTAGACATTGTTTGCGATCTTGGAAGCTTAACTTTCAACTTTTGATGAAAGAATTCAAAAGATAAGTTGTTGTTCTCGAAATTGTGCATCCGGAGCTTAGATATCCAAATTATTTAAGCAGTTGTGAGCCTTTGAACTTACGAAAAATGACAATCTTCTATGACGAGTCACACGTGATCTATGACAGACACATGATTGAAGTTTATTGTCGTTTTTAAATGTCATCTCTAATTCAAAATGAGCTATCAAATATAATGGTATTGTCAGTGGTTTACGATCAGCAATTTTTCAAAGAAAGTAGTCTCAAAATCAAAAAAAATTACTTTTTTGGGAATATGTCCAAATTGTGACGAAACTATCAACTTTTATATGATAATGATATGTTATGGAATTGTTAAACTAGTTATTAGAAAGAGATGGCAATTAATAATTTGCAATAAGGTCATTATTAGCAGAGTTATGTCCCTTTGAACATATAGTAGAAAAACGCACTTTTTGAAAATGACCATGTTCAAGGATATATTTTTAAAATTCTAGGAAGAAATTTAAAATTCGGCCCAGGCAGTCCTCTCAGGAATTCATTTATCCTCAAAATGAGCTATTACACATAGCTGTATGTATTTCCGTGATTTAGAAGAAGATTTTTGAAGACCTAATAAAACACACGCCAATAACAATAAGGTTTCAGCAAAATTTTCTGAATCCTTAATAATAATGATAATAATAATAGTAGTAACTAGGACTGCCGCGGCAGTACTTAGGTCTTCAAGATTTCTGCTTGACCTTGAACTCCATGTTGGACACTCGGTTATTCATCAGTTTCTCTGCTTTAAAATGAGCTATCATACATGTCTCTATCTTTAGTAGTTTTTTTACCAAAATTCTCAAAAGAACATACCCCTCTGAAAATTAAAAAAGCTCATATTTATGGACCACTACATTATATTTCTCGTGATGATCGAGGCTTAACTATCAACTTTTTTATGAAAACCAACAACAGAAAAGTTGTTGTTCTTGAAATTCTGCATACGTAGGTTTGACTAAACATTTTCTACGACTTGTCAAACATAAACTAAAGAGTGATATGTGCTTGAAAATTATTCTACATCAAAATGGCATCTTCACATTCTTTCCATCTTCAGTGGTTCATAATCAATAATTATCCAAAGGATATACCCCTCGAAAATGCTCAAAATCACAACATTTTACTTTTTTGGGAATATGTCCAAATTGTGCCGAAACTATGAACTTTTATATGATACTGATGTATTATGGACTTGTTTAGCTCTTTATTAGAAAGAGATGGCTATCATAAAGTTTGACATAAGTCAATTAGTTATAGAGTTATGTCCCTTTGAAATTGCAGCCAAAACACCCTTTTTAAAAAAGACCATATTCAAGAGCAGATTTTTTTATTTATTGAGAATTTATAAAGCGCTGGTATCAAGCAAAACAGAGTCACTGCTCAAAAGCACTGCTTGAGCTCTAAAAACAACGTAGATTTCTAGTCATATGCTTGTCTGAACAGATGAGTTTTCAGCGATGATCTGAACCTTGGTACTTCCAGGAGGTTTTGCTGACTAGATCGCAAAGTACGCACAGGGCTGTACTCTTGTATGATTTCCTGGAGATAACTAGGTGCTTGTCCGTGAAGTGACCTATAGATAAGGACCAAGACTTTAAATTTTATTCTGTCTTCGATTTGCAACCAGTGTAACTGACTCACGATGGGTGTCACATGATCAAACTTCTTGGATCTTGTAATTATCTTTGCCGCAGCATTCTGACAATGCTGAAGACGTAGAATCAGGTATTGTGGCAGACCTATCAGCAACGCATTGCAGTAATCCAGGTGCGACATCACACATGCCTGCACCAGTGTTTTTGCAGTATTAAGGTCGATCAGATGGCGAATACGGCTTATGTTCTTTATGTTTGCATATGCTCTCTTGCACATCCTGTTCACTTGTGCAGAACCACTGAGGTTGGAGTAAAAAAAGATACCAAGATTAAGGACCTCTGCACTTGGACACACCACATTTCCACCAATAGTAATCTGAGGAAGATTGACTTTGGATAGTCTTGGGCACACGACCAACAGCTCTGTCTTTTCACTGTTTAACTTAAAAAAGTTATGAGACATCCATTCCTTAATGTCATTAACACAGTGATCAAGAGCTGCGCTCATTTGCTCCGCTGACGTCTTACACTTCGGCTTGAAAGCAAGATAGAGCTGCGTATCATCAGCATAGCAGTGGAACTGTAGTTGGTATCTCCTGGCCACTTCTCCAAGTGGAGATGTATATAGGGTAAATAGTATTGGACCCAGGACTGAGCCGTGTGGTACCCCATACTTCAAGAGCCTCTTCTCTGATGCCTGTGCATTTACTACAACTCTTTGGAAACGGTCCTGTAGGTATGATTTGATCCATTCCAGAGCATCATGTGAAACACCAATACTGCTGTGAAGTCGTTCAATGAGGATATCACGGTCAATGGTATCAAAGGCCACGGATAAGTCTAGCAATACCAACACGGCCCCACCCTCACCATCCACAGCTTTGAGTAGATCGTTTTGCACACGCACCAGAGCGGTCTCTGTGCTATGTCCGGTCCTGTATGCTCCTGTATGCTCCTGTATGCTCCTGTATTGCCCTAACTTCAGGTTCTTGCACAGGTTAAAAGGTGTTCAGATGAGGTACGCTGTCAGAAGAGTTGTTATCTCCAGCACATGGGCAATCAGCTTTCCTCTCGGCAGCTATAGCTATCCTTAATAAGTCTATCTTCTCCAAGAAGTAGCTTGAGAAGGTGCTAGCTGCTTCTGCATCTGAGAGATTTTCAGGTAGCGATTTGACTTTGGCTTTATACAAAAGTTTGTTTGAAAGATGAAAGACTTGCTTTGGATCCTCAGACTCACAGAAAGCTTTGGAAAAAAAAGACATTTTGGCTGAACGAATCACAGATGTCACACTGTTCCTTGCCGTAGAATGTAGTTGTTTGTGAACAGTCAGTCCTGTAGATCTCATTTTCAGTTCCAGCTTCCGGCGGTGACGTTTGGCTTTCTGGATGTCATCATTATACCATTGCTCCTGGGCATGCACAGTGACAAGTTTCTGTTGTAGAGGCGCATGTGATTCCACTACATTCTGGACTTGGGTCGTGTATGATTCCACAGAGTGGGTCTGGGTTTCTCTAAGAGCTGAAGTCAGGTCAGATTTGAAGGCACTCATGTTAACTGTTTTCCACTTTCGAAACGATATGATCTTTCTTGGCCTCATTGATACAGAAACATTAATTGTTGCTAGGACAGCAAAGTGATCAGATGGCACAGAGTGATCAACTCGAACGTTCTTCACTGACAACTCATCCCCCACAGTGAGAACAAGATCGAGGGTAACAAGAACAAGAGAGAGAAACAATTCGAACTCAGAGAAGAATTCATTGAGCTGACTACGAACTGGTGGTCTATAAATCCCAATAGCTGTCAAAAATTTATCATTTATCATCGACAAGTGTTCAAATGTAGTGTACTTATTTCTTGAATTAGTACGAGTACCTTTGAATGTACCCTGTACATCACAGCTACCCCACCGCCCCGCTTATTAAGCCTTGGAGCATGGATGAGTTTGAATGCATTGGGTGTAACCTTATTTATGACTAAAGTGTCAGATTCACTATTCCGAAGCCATGTTTCAGTAATCACAACAGCATCACATTTATTATGGATTGTTAGATCTCTGATCGATTCTGGTTTATCAAAGGTTGAAGTGCTTGTTTTCATGGACCTTGCATTTACTAATGCAATATTAGTTTAGTGAATCTTCACAGTATTTAGTAAATTAGACTTGGGGGATATATGCTTCTTTCTTCCTCTTCTTGTTTTCATCACTCTACATATTGACAGTTCTCTCAACTTGTCAATTGTTGATTTAGGTATTCCATGCTTATATGTAACCAGTATTTGTTTCAAGTCAGTGGGTGAATCCTTGACATGAATACCAGCAGGCACAAAAGGGTTACACAACCCCACATGGTCAAACACACTCCAGCTTGGGTCCTAGTGTCCACTTGAGTGGTAGGAAAAGGTGTTTATTTGTATATTTCAAAGATAAATATACAAATATCTCACAAAATACTACGTCAAAATATACACAAGTTGCATCAAACGGCAGCCTGTGTCTTCACAAATGTGTATGCCAAAAACTAGCACTGTAGAACGATTAATTCCAACATAAAATCCACTTGCTTTGAGAGCTCAATTGAGGTGCAGCCTCGCGGTTTTTCAGTTTTTTTCGAAATAGCCACATATCTAATATTACTAGTCCTATGTTGTTGCCCACAATTTGGTGAAAGTTTTTTGAAAATATCTTGGTAAGTTTTAGAGCTATTGAGGTTTGAAGTTTCAACTTCAAGGGGAGATAACTCACGAAAGAAGTCGAAAATCCATTTTTTATCTAAGTTTAATTACAGGCTACCTTCCCTGAATAATTCATGCAAATCAGTCCAACCGTTACTGAGAAATCTGCTGCACAAAATTTGGTACAAAGAATAATAATAATAACTATGATTGAGGTGTCAATACTTAGGTCTTCAAGACCTCTGCTTGACCTTGAACTCCTTGTTGGACTCTCGGTTATTCATCAGTTTCTCTGCTATAATATGAGCTATCAAACATATCTCTATCTTCAGTAGTTTTTTTAACAAAAATTCTCCAAAGATAAAACCCTCTGAAATGGAAACATCGGGTATTAATGGACCCCTACATGATGTTTTTTTATCGTTAAGACGAAATGGTTAATATTTTCATACAAAGGTTCAATTAAGAAGATATTGTGCTTTGATTTCAACAAAAGTAGAAGTAATCATCATTTAGATTGCATACATAATTCATGCATTCATACACAAATTCTCCAAACACAATGACCCTCTGAAAATGGAACAATCCCTTATTAATGGACCCCTTCATGATGTTTCTCACGATTAAGACAGAATGGTTAATATTTTCATACTAAGGTGTAACATAGAAAACGTTGTACTTTAATTTCCACTTAAGTAGATGTTATCGTCATTAAGATTTCATACATTAGTAATGTGTTATGTTCTTCTTGATGAGAGGTGTCAACATAAAAGTTGTTGTTCTTGAAATTATTCATGAGAAGGTATGCACAGAATTTCAATAGCTTAAACTATCAACTTGTATATGATAATGATATGTTATGGAATTATTTAGCTGTTTATTAGGAAGAGAGGGTGGACGTGGGGTTGGGCGCGAAGTGGATGGGATGAGTGTGGTGGATGCGTGACTGTGGTGTTGTTGTATTGTATGTCTGAGGGTTGTCTGCCATTTTGTGTTTTCGGTACGTCGGACAGGAGTTTTGAAGAGTCATATGATCATGTGACTTGCAGTCCAAACAGTACCTAGTGCAGGAAGGATTAGCATCCTTTCCATCACAGGTCTGGTCGCTACATGTCAAACACAGCGTAGAAAACTTCCGCCTACCCGACCGCCCGAAACGATCTGTTTTTAGGTCGGATGGTCAAATTTTGAAGGCAGCCTTGCCGGTGGTCTGGTAGATATTTTATTCTCAAACAGCAGTTACTTTTCACAATAACAGACAGGGTATAAGTGACATAAGTCCAAATGATAAGGGTACGACTGAACAGATTACTATAATAAGATAACCAGCATATGCAACATCTAAAAACGCTTTATCTAAACTCTTTGCACTGCTGTTAGTGTACTGATCACAGAGCGACACCTTCAAAAGACAGTGAATGGAGGTTTAGTCTTTGCAAAATATAAACACTCGGAATGTTTCAACATATTAAATCATAATTCTAACTTGCGCAAATGCACTTTTATAATGTTTATAATATAAGTTGTATGCTTCTCACGAGGGTAATATGGTCTCATGTACCATCTTTGTACCAGTGTCGCCCGAGCCTTCAGGCGAGAGATGACACTGATACAAAGATGGTACATGAGACCACATTACCCGAGGGAGAAGTATACAACGTATTTATCTTTCCGTCATGTAAAAAAAATCAGTATTATTATATTTATTGCGTTTTGACTGCGGATGACTGATCAGCTGATATCGCTTGAATGACCTTGACCCTAAACGTAAACAAAATGGCGTCACCCGTCTCGACTGGATTGTTAAAAGTCGAATAACGTACTGCGAGCTTTTAAATGCGTTAAAACGAGTTATTCTTTGTTTTATTGAGTGTGCAAGCAATGCAAAATAAGATTTGTTTCAAAACAAAGAAGCAACTATTGGGAAAATAAGTCAGTAATTAATAGATCCGTAAACAGCTGATCGAACAATTCAAAACTCTGTACACCGCGTGCGTCATTTTATAACGTCATCTGACCATAATGCGACCCCTACTCTCAGCTAGGAGCTGTTACTATGGCAGTGGGGTAGAATCTACATGAAATTTGTACACCGTGAGACTGACGGGGTACATGAAGAAAAATGTAACGACCATTTACCAATCAGAAACGAGTATTTTACTGTAAGGAAAGATAATCCTTATTGTACGAATAATTTGACATATTCCTCAACAATTTATCAATACCAATGTTACCGACAGGTCCATTTGAAAGACATATAATAGATATTGGCAATTTGTTAGTAATACAACAAATTTAAGTTTTGACATTTGTTACTGCTAGAATTATCCGTTGTTTACACTGAAGATATGTTCAAAACATAAGTCATAAATATATGTTAAAAAATTCTGTGAACATGTGTGATTTACCAAGAACATAATAAGTTTATTGACGGACAGCAATTACTGATCCAGTGTTGATACAGTAACACAAAATGGGAATTTATCCGTCACCCTATGTTTTAGTCTAAACAAAAGAGCCGTTCAAATATTAGCTGCCAAAATTATTTCACAATCTAAGGTCAATGGCGAAAACTCTCGAAAAATGTTGGAAAATTAAATAGGTAAAATAAATGAGATCTTTCCGACCATATCGTCAACTCCGTGTCAAATCTTGCTTTGCGTGTTAATTGTATTAATTGTTTGGTTTCTATCCGAAATTCTGAGTTATGGCAAATGTATGTTATGTGAATTGGTAGTTTAATTAACTATCAACACACATTTATTTGGATTTAATGAAAGTGAAAAAAAGGAGCAATGAAACAAACTTGCCTCGCCTAATCATAGTGTTCACGGATATTGTAGTTTTTTCAGATAGTATTTTGTGATTGTTTTACCAACGTATATGAAACAGGTTTGCAAGTTAAATTTGATGACCATGCGTTATCTTGCGGTAATAAGTTATTGTTATCATAAATAAATGTCTAAACCAAAGCTACAAACTGTCAACATATCTTGCTGCTTGTCTCTCATTCCCGTGTGCAGCAATGTGGGATGACCTGCAATGGTTTACGTATTTACAACGTTGTGAATTGGTCAGGGTTACAAACCAACGCTCTTACATCGACATGAGGACGTTGTATTCTAACATCAATGCAATAATGAAACACAATCGTCAATGTCAAGAAAACGTTGTGAATGGTCAGGTTTAAAGCTGACGTTCCTACAACAGCACAAGGGCTTTGTATTCAGATGTCAAATTCGAACGTCAATTCAACGTTTTGCATTGGTTAGTTTAGGTAAAGTTTACCACAACGTCATAAGAGCATATTATTCGAACTTCTAATGCAATAGAACGTTGAAACACGACGTCAATACAACGTTGTGAATTGTTGAAATTAAACCCGACGTTCCTACAAAGTCATAAACAAATGTTATTCCCACATCCAGTTCTAATATCAAGACAATATTTTAAAACTACAAACTTTTAAATTTGTTATAGATTTAGAGTTATGAACATAGTACACTTGCACGTGTTGATAAGTCAACCTTTCTTATTTACCCCTAACAATATGTTTATGTATGTATTCTAATGAATACTCATTGCTAACAACTGATAATTATTTGTATTATTTGTGTGACTGTGTTTTCTTTCCTGGCATATATCCTATACGACTTACTTGTATTTCTCTTCTCTAGGTGTTTACAAGTTTACATGTTCAGTTTAGATATTACATTTAGTAGTATATATTGACAGTCCTGGACCAAACAGATAATTACTGTCTAATTAGTATTATAATTAACCATAAAAAATGTCCGCTTATGCTCCAAATTTGTATGGTTAATTATAATACTAATTAGACAGTAATTAGATGATCCAGGACTGCCACTATATACTACTAAGAAAAAACAACTAAAAAACATTTTTCCCTAACATATATGTTGGTCCAGAAAAAATACCTGTAACCATAAATAATTCATTTTGATTATTAATTAATAATCAAATATATATATCATAATACCTTATTGTGGTGAAAAAGCTGTATCTGACGGTACAATTAATAATTTTGCTTTAACAAAACTTCTTACCGGGCCATCTCTCATTATTATATGTAAGTGTAACAGCTTGTGGATATCGGTCGGCTGAGGAAAGTTGTGAAAGTTAGTTATTGATCTGGCATGGAATGTTGACTATGCATTGTGTCGCGATTACTGATTCAGTTGTAAAACTTTATAATATAAATGTATAATAAGTTTAAAAGTTTTCTTCGTGACAGTTATGATGTGTTATAGAATGTTCCAGAATGTTATTGTGATACGGTCTATGACGTGTCATTAGAATGTTCCAGAATATTATTGTGGTGATATAAGGCTCCACACATGTGGTACAGTCATTTAAACCAACACTATGTCTACAACACATCTCAGAGTGAAATTTAGAAATTATTGTATCCTTCGATTTTACCTAGCTTAAGTTTGCTGACCAATTCATATTAATTTTTGAATATGAATTAATTAAAAAAAGGATTATTGCTCTTTGAATATTTCTTTAATATGTTCTTTGTTGATCTTTTTTTATTTAATTTCTCCTACCATTTCATAAAATTTTAAAAGTTCCGCCGTAATAAGATTTAATTCCTCGTTAGAGATGCAGCCATCATCTAAAGCTTTATAAATAAGGCTAGAAATGGTGTTTAATTTAGAATTCGCGACAATACATATATCTTCGTGTTTTTTAAGTTTAGAACATAGCCTCTTGGATGCAACCTTCATCGCTGTTCCAAGGAGACCAGTGACGGTTGCAGCAGTGGTAATTCCGATACTAACTGGTGCTACAATAACAGTTGCTAAAACACCTACACCGCTAGCTCCTAATGCGATACTACAAGTAATTAGTGATGTATCCAGTGCTTCAGTTACATTTAAAACTTTGTTAATGGGCTTACTTTTAGCCGTATGAAAATCATATTCTTTAATAATCTCATCTTTCATCTCGCTTTTTCTAGTCAAGCGAAATTTATCTTTTTCTAATACAGAACGCATTTTATTACATTAGGAACTAATTCTTAAAAGCATGTACATAGTCTTTCGAAATTGGTTGAGAAGTACACATTAATCTTTTAAAAACTGCAGTATTATGCATAGGTATCTTATTGACTTTGATTCTACTCCCAGGAGGCCGTTGAACTGTAACCTCACCTTCTAAATTATTAGTTATCCCATCGGGTGTTATAAACATGTAAAAAGGTTTATTTGGAACAGTCCATTTAATGTTCAGTCCGGGTAATATTGTTACAAAATCATCGGGTACAACCCCTAAAAGCATCTCTATGTAAATATATTCACCGTAATCCTTTTGATCAAATTCTTCAAAAATTGAATATTATCAGCAAGGTCTCTATTTCTAGCTAAACCATACCCATCATAATTAACAACTTGCATGCCTCTCTTTTTGTTCGGTGAATAAGATACTAATGAAATTCCACTGTTAATGATTTTATTGAGGATGTGCTGTCTTCCAATTCTTGTATTCCCGGGGTTTAAATAAATATCTAATTCCCATTTCGGTTCTACGATATATATTAGTTTTTTTGGATTATTGGTGTAATATTGTATTACCTTCTTTGGTTCATTCAACGTCTCGAGAGCTGTAACATCAACATCGTTTAATTCCCCAAAAGTCTCAGGGATATCCCTTACTTCCTTCTTATTATAATTACCGTTTTTAAATAAAGTTTAAATTTTTATCCTCAACACCATCACCATTAAAATTATCTACAGAACCTCCTGTACCAACTTCTTTTCGTTTGTAAACTCCAAAATTAGTTAACTGAAGGGCATATGTTTTACCTACTTCTCCAGGCAAATCCAATCCTTCAACATCGCCTAAAGGTGACTATTTCGAATGAAGCTGAAATAGAAAAATGGAAGGATAAACCCATGCAATTTTGGCAAAATCAACTGCATTTCGCTGTGTGGTGTGCTACGTCAGGCTGTGGTATATCGTATAAAGATCATCTTTCTTCAAAAAGAGGGCTAACTAAGTCAATATTTATATTTCATGTGTACTATTAAGTTAGGCGTATTTTAAGCATGATGGAAGTACCATTACCTCAAGATAAAGCATGGGATGCTAATAACAATTCATATAATGTTAGAGCATACGAACGTATCTGTAATGAATTTGGTGTCTCAACGCCTACTAATTGGCGTTCACATGGAAAGAATAGTTGGATGGGGCATATATTGGTGCACAGCACCCATGTTAATACTGATCCTAATCATACCTCGTACGTTTCTGATGTTTATTCACCTTCTAAATGGTCCTTTTCACCACAACCAAAACCTAAATTAAAATTTAATATAAGGGATGCGTATGCTATGAAGTACGGAGGATTAAGTAAGCATTTTAAACGTGAATACATATATCCTGATATACAACAAATTCACCAGCATTGGCAATCCTTTGTTCTAGATTTATCACATGGATTCACTAAGCCTGGGGTTCAAAGATTGAATGATTCTATTAGAACATATGTATGGGCATTACTAGGTGCTCAAGCACAAACTAGGACAATTATCAAAGCTATTGGAACCTTTTCGATGCTGAAAAACAGTTCATCACCAATGTAGAGGATGCTATTTCTAGACCAGTAGATATTCCCGCTTCTATAAAAAGATATCAAGACGTATTACAATATGCCAGTTCAAAGGTAGATTATGTTTTCGCGATAGGTTTATATATGGCCCAAGTGATATGAAACTAAAGGTAGATCAAGTCAAAGGTTATAATAATAAAATTATCATTGCTAGTGCTGATAGAAGTTTGGGTACAAATGCTGAACCACTGTTGAAATTATAAAACCTAGCGCTGTTATAATAGACGATATTGTTATGCCCTGTTCTCGGAATAATGTCCGAAGACGTTCACCTAACGATTCATCTTCGTCTAAGATTTGTCTAATAGTCTGTTTTATACGTTAAATTTGTGAACGTAGGGCTCGTTTATTTATTGACGCATCTTCTAAACGTGCCGATCTTTCCAGTTTCAAATCTCTTATACTTCCTTCAATGAGTTCAATTTCTCTTTGACCTTCTGCTTCGGTAAATATCATTTCTTCGTGTTTGATTTCTCTATCTATTTGTGGTATTCTAGATAAGTTATTTAATAATTCTCCCCTTTGAGTTTGCATAGCACGATCAAATCCCGTAATTTCTCTTATATTATATTCCTCAATATTTAAAGGGGCAGTAGCACGTTTTTTAGCTGAAATAAGTTGATGAAATGAATTCGAAAAATGATGGCACTAATAGTAAACCAACCTTTTCTCTTCGGAAAATTAGTTAAAAAATGAGTGTACATGGTTCCATAAAGCCATGGGAATCGTTTTTGTCATTCGAAATAATAAATTGTGTTCACAATAAAATAGCCGCCATGCAATTTCTACTTTATACGCAACCTCTTTATTACCACTAAGGATAAATGGTTTGTGTAATAAAATGTTTTACCCTCTTAAGTAAACATAAATGACATAAAGTATCATTATAAATGTGAAATTTGAAAAAATAAAATTTGAAAAAAAAGTGCTACTGCCCCTTTAAAGAAGGGTCATCAATGGTTTGCAAGACTGTATCTGTTATATTGATAGCCTGATTAGTGACTTGTATTGGCTGTTCATTGATGGAAGTTTCCGGTTCAGTAAATTGTGCCTTTAATCTATAAAGTATGAGTCTTTTCTGGAATTTTTGGTTTTTGTCCAATTATATAATCTGGATACCCTAATTCTTCACGAATAGTACTTACGCCTAGTTTTATTCATAATCTTTCAAGAGGGAGAGGCTTGCGTTTCTTATCACCTACTTTGTACTGTAAGTCCACTTCAGGACGACTTTTTAGTCTAAGCTTCTCTCTTTGATCTATCTTAAACTTAGTATAATCTTTACCCCCGATAGGTTCACCGAGTTCTTTATAAAAATCGTCCACAGTTGATTTAAGCATTTCTTGTTGGGGGCTTACATTCTTATCAACCCTATTAACATTGTCAATTTTAAGGATATCGTTTGAATCATCATAAAGATAATCCCATTTCATAAGATTCATCATACCACCAACAGCTCCTTCCTCATCAAAATGATTACGGTCGGCCATGTTTATAAAGACATTTATAGCCCTTAAAGAAAAAAACATGTATTAATAAAATGTCGCACTACGGTGAGAAACTAAATCCATTACGTAATCTTAATTTTAAAGAGCCTTTTGGTATAAAAGGTGAAAGGTCCAGCGTTCGAGTAAGTAACAATCCGAGTACTATTGATCAGAATGAACTACTATTAGTTCGCTTTCCTAATCTTGCAAATCACGATGATAATCCCGGGTACGGTCAGATTTGCTTTTAATTTATTACTAACATCGGAGGGGGAAAAGGATTTGAACGGTACCATTGTACAGAATATTGGTCGTTCCATTGTGAAGAAAACAACCGTTAAGATAAGTGGTAATGAGGTACTGTCTATCAATGATAGCGATATATATTACACTTACACGGATCTTTGGAGAACTACTCTAGAAAGAGATAGTTTACATTACCAAAGTATTGACACAACCGAAAACCAAAATGTCACAAGATTGCGAATGGGATCTGCACTCGGTGATGCTTCCATTGTAGAAGACAAAGCAATAGCGGATAACCTAGGAAATCGTTTTTATATCCCTCTAAATTTTGAATTGTTAGAGACTCACATGCCTTTCTATCAAGCTGCATTGGGGATAGATTAGAATATGAGTTGACGTTTAATGAATATAAGAATGTTATTATAGGAGCGTCCAATATGAAGTATGAAATTAAGAATATCACGTTGGAATTTGATAAAGTTACTGAGCCAGAATTAGCCAGCGATATTCGTTCGATGTATAATAGTTCCATATCAATACACTATGATCGTATACTTCGTAGAACTTTGTAGAACTTCGTAGAACTTTGTAGAACTTCGTAGGATAATTATGAATAAAAGTGATACAGAGTTGAATATTAATATCAATATACCACTAAGTCGATGACAGGAGTTTTGATATTATTCAAACAACCAACCTCCGGGTTTGATAGAATAACTGAATTGTTTTACAATCCTAAAATTGAAAATGTACAAATGACCATTAAAGGAGTACCAAACCAGTTGTACAGTCAAGATATGCGTAAATATAACTTATGGGATGAAATTAAGAAGCTTCCCAGCATAAAACGTGATGCATTAACTAATAAGGTGATGGAAGATCTTTGTCTTACTGATATGACTATTGGTAAGTTCTTAACCAACAAGTATGCTCTATGGCTTGATCTTAGGGGAACCAATGACGATAAACTACACGGTTCTGGTAGACAATTTGAGAATGCTAGTGAAGGAATGACGATCGCAATCACCAAAAAAGCTGAAACAGCTGGACCAGTAACTGCTTATGTGTACATCATTATGGATGCTAAATTGATTATCGATAATGGTAGATTTGAATCAGCTATTTATTAGTTAAAATTATTTTAATTGATTTCAAACACAATTTAAGCGTCTTTGTGTGCGCGTCTATGGTCACACTTTTGGTTCCGCTCATAACTCAAATACTACTTGTTCAATTGTTATGAAACTGTATACATGTACACTTTATGGTCCCTAGATGTGCCTTTTCTATGTTTCCCTCAGATTCCATGATTATTTTTTAAGATTTTCCACTTTTAAGCGTCTTTGTGTGCGCGTCTATGCTTACACTTTTGGCTCCGCTGATAACTCAAATACTACTTGTTCAATTGTTATGAAACTTTATACATGTACACTTTATGGTCCCTAGATGTGCCTTTTCTATGTTTCCCTCAGATTCCATGATTATTTTTTAAGATTTTCCACTTTTAAGCGTCTTTGTGTGCGCGTCTATGGTCACACTTTTGGTTCCGCTCATAACTCAAATACTACTTGTTCAATTGTTATGAAACTTTATACATGTACACTTTATGGTCCCTAGATGTGCCTTTTCTATGTTTCACTCAGATTCCATGATTATTTTTTCAGATTTTCCACTTTTAAGCGTCTTTGTGTGCGTGTCTTATGGTCACACTTTTGGTTCCGCTCATAACTCAAATACTACTTGTTCAATTGTTATGAAACTTTATACAAGTACACTTTATGGTCCCTAGATGTGCCTTTTCTATGTTTCCCTCAGATTCCATGATTATTTTTTCAGATTTTCCACTTTTAAGCGTCTTTGTGTGCGCGTCTTATGGTCACACTTTTGGTTCCGCTCATAACTCAAATACTAATTGTTCAATTGTTATAAAACTTTATACATGTACACTTTATGGTCCCTAGATGTGCCTTTTCTATGTTTCCCTCAGATTCCATGATTATTTTTTCAGATTTTTCACTTTTAAGCGTCTTTGTGTGCGCGTCTATGGTCACACTTTTGGTTCCGCTCATAACTCAAATACTACTTGTTCAATTGTTATGAAACTTTATACATGTACACTTTATGGTCCCTAGATGTGCCTTTTCTATGTTTCACTCAGATTCCATGATTATTTTTTAAGATTTTCCACTTTTAAGCGTCTTTGTGTGCGCGTCTTATGGTCACACTTTTGGTTCCGCTCATAACTCAAATACTACTTGTTCAATTGTTATGAAACTTTATACATGTACACTTTATGGTCCCTAGATGTGCCTTTTCTATGTTTCCCTCAGATTCCATGATTATTTTTTAAGATTTTCCACTTTTAAGCGTCTTTGTGTGCGCGTCTATGGTCACACTTTTGGTTCCGCTGATAACTCAAATACTACTTGTTCAATTGTTATGAAACTTTATACATGTACACTTTATGGTCCCTAGATGTGCCTTTTCTATGTTTCCCTCAGATTCCATGATTATTTTTTCAGATTTTCCACTTTTAAGCGTCTTTGTGTGCGCGTCTATGGTCACACTTTTGGTTCCGCTCATAACTCAAATACTACTTGTTCAATTGTTATGAAACTTTATACATGTACACTTTATGGTCCCTAGATGTGCCTTTTCTATGTTTCACTCAGATTCCATGATTATTTTTTCAGATTTTCCACTTTTAAGCGTCTTTGTGTGCGCGTCTATGCTTACACTTTTGGCTCCGCTCATAACTCAAATACTACTTGTTCAATTGTTATGAAACTTTATACATGTACACTTTATGGTCCCTAGATGTGCCTTTTCTATGTTTCCCTCAGATTCCATGATTATTTTTTAAGATTTTCCACTTTTAAGCGTCTTTGTGTGCGCGTCTATGGTCACACTTTTGGTTCCGCTCATAACTCAAATACTACTTGTTCAATTGTTATGAAACTTTATACATGTACACTTTATGGTCCCTAGATGTGCCTTTTCTATGTTTCCCTCAGATTCCATGATTATTTTTTAAGATTTTCCACTTTTAAGCGTCTTTGTGTGCGCGTCTATGGTCACACTTTTGGTTCCGCTGATAACTCAAATACTACTTGTTCAATTGTTATGAAACTTTATACATGTACACTTTATGGTCCCTAGATGTGCCTTTTCTATGTTTCACTCAGATTCCATGATTATTTTTTCAGATTTTCCACTTTTAAGCGCTTTGTGTGCGCGTCTATGGTCACACTTTTGGTTCCGCTCATAACTCAAATACTGCTTGTTCAATTGTTATGAAACTTTATACATGTACACTTTATGGTCCCTAGATGTGCTTTTCTATGTTTCACTCAGATTCCATGATTATTTTTTCAGATTTTCCACTTTTAAGCGCTTTGTGTGCGCGTCTATGGTCACACTTTTGGTTCCGCTCATAACTCAAATACTACTTGTTCAATTGTTATGAAACTTTATACATGTACACTTTATGGTCCCTAGATGTGCCTTTTCTATGTTTCACTCAGATTCCATGATTATTTTTTAAGATTTTCCACTTTTAAGCGTCTTTGTGTGCGCGTCTATGGTCACACTTTTGGTTCCGCTGATAACTCAAATACTACTTGTTCAATTGTTATGAAACTTTATACATGTACACTTTATGGTCCCTAGATGTGCCTTTTCTATGTTTCCCTCAGATTCCATGATTATTTTTTAAGATTTTCCACTTTTAAGCGTCTTTGTGTGCGCGTCTATGGTCACACTTTTGGTTCCGCTCATAACTCAAATACTGCTTGTTCAATTGTTATGAAACTTTATACATGTACACTTTATGGTCCCTAGATGTGCCTTTTCTATGTTTCACTCAGATTCCATGATTATTTTTTCAGATTTTCCACTTTTAAGTGCTTTGTGTGCGCGTCTATGCTTACACTTTTGGCTCCGCTCATAACTCAAATACTACTTGTTCAATTGTTATGAAACTTTATACATGTACACTTTATGGTCCCTAGATGTGCCTTTTCTATGTTTCCCTCAGATTCCATGATTATTTTTTCAGATTTTCCACTTTTAAGCGTCTTTGTGTGCGCGTCTATGGTCACACTTTTGGTTCCGCTCATAACTCAAATACTACTTGTTCAATTGTTATGAAACTTTATACATGTACACTTTATGGTCCCTAGATGTGCCTTTTCTATGTTTCCCTCAGATTCCATGATTATTTTTTCAGATTTTCCACTTTTAAGCGTCTTTGTGTGCGCGTCTATGGTCACACTTTTGGTTCCGCTCATAACTCAAATACTACTTGTTCAATTGTTATGAAACTTTATACATGTACACTTTATGGTCCCTAGATGTGCCTTTTCTATGTTTCACTCAGATTCCATGATTATTTTTTCAGATTTTCCACTTTTAAGCGTCTTTGTGTGCGCGTCTATGCTTACACTTTTGGCTCCGCTCATAACTCAAATACTACTTGTTCAATTGTTATGAAACTTTATACATGTACACTTTATGGTCCCTAGATGTGCCTTTTCTATGTTTCCCTCAGATTCCATGATTATTTTTTCAGATTTTCCACTTTTAAGCGTCTTTGTGTGCGCGTCTATGGTCACACTTTTGGTTCCGCTCATAACTCAAATACTACTTGTTCAATTGTTATGAAACTTTATACATGTACACTTTATGGTCCCTAGATGTGCCTTTTCTATGTTTCACTCAGATTCCATGATTATTTTTTCAGATTTTCCACTTTTAAGCGTCTTTGTGTGCGCGTCTTATGGTCACACTTTTGGTTCCGCTCATAACTCAAATACTACTTGTTCAATTGTTATGAAACTTTATACATGTACACTTTATGGTCCCTAGATGTGCCTTTTCTATGTTTCCCTCAGATTCCATGATTATTTTTTCAGATTTTCCACTTTTAAGCGTCTTTGTGTGCGCGTCTATGGTCACACTTTTGGTTCCGCTCATAACTCAAATACTACTTGTTCAATTGTTATGAAACTTTATACATGTACACTTTATGGTCCCAAGATGTGCCTTTTCTATGTTTCCCTCAGATTCCATGATTATTTTTTCAGATTTTCCACTTTTAAGCGTCTTTGTGTGCGCGTCTATGGTCACACTTTTGGTTCCGCTCATAACTCAAATACTACTTGTTCAATTGTTATGAAACTTTATACATGTACACTTTATGGTCCCTAGATGTGCCTTTTCTATGTTTCCCTCAGATTCCATGATTATTTTTTCAGATTTTCCACTTTTAAGCGTCTTTGTGTGCGCGTCTATGCTTACACTTTTGGCTCCGCTCATAACTCAAATACTACTTGTTCAATTGTTATGAAACTTTATACATGTACACTTTATGGTCCCTAGATGTGCCTTTTCTATGTTTCCTTCAGATTCCATGATTATTTTTTCAGATTTTCCACTTTTAAGCGTCTTTGTGTGCGCGTCTATGGTCACACTTTTGGTTCCGCTCATAACTCAAATACTACTTGTTCAATTGTTATGAAACTTCATACATGTACACTTTATGGTCCCTAGATGTGCCTTTTCTATGTTTCACTCAGATTCCATGATTATTTTTTCAGATTTTCCACTTTTAAGCGTCTTTGTGTGCGCGTCTTATGGTCACACTTTTGGATCCGCTCATAACTCAAATACTACTTGTTCAATTGTTATGAAACTTTATACATGTACACTTTATGGTCCCTAGATGTGCCTTTTCTATGTTTCCCTCAGATTCCATGATTATTTTTTCAGATTTTCCACTTTTAAGCGTCTTTGTGTGCGCGTCTATGGTCACACTTTTGGTTCCGCTCATAACTCAAATACTACTTGTTCAATTGTTATGAAACTTTATACATGTACACTTTATGGTCCCTAGATGTGCCTTTTCTATGTTTCACTCAGATTCCATGATTATTTTTTCAGATTTTCCACTTTTAAGCGTCTTTGTGTGCGCGTCTATGCTTACACTTTTGGCTCCGCTCATAACTCAAATACTACTTGTTCAATTGTTATGAAACTTTATACATGTACACTTTATGGTCCCTAGATGTGCCTTTTCTATGTTTCCCTCAGATTCCATGATTATTTTTTCAGATTTTCCACTTTTAAGCGTCTTTGTGTGCGCGTCTATGGTCACACTTTTGGTTCCGCTCATAACTCAAATACTACTTGTTCAATTGTTATGAAACTTTATACATGTACACTTTATGGTCCCTAGATGTGCCTTTTCTATGTTTCACTCAGATTCCATGATTATTTTTTCAGATTTTCCACTTTTAAGCGTCTTTGTGTGCGCGTCTTATGGTCACACTTTTGGTTCCGCTCATAACTCAAATATTACTTGTTCAATTGTTATGAAACTTTTTACATGTACACTTTATGGTCCCTAGATGTGCCTTTTCTATGTTTCCCTCAGATTCCATGATTATTTTTTCAGATTTTCCACTTTTAAGCGTCTTTGTGTGCGCGTCTATGGTCACACTTTTGGTTCCGCTCATAACTCAAATACTACTTGTTCAATTGTTATGAAACTTAATACATGTACACTTTATGGTCCCTAGATGTGCCTTTTCTATGTTTCCCTCAGATTCCATGATTATTTTTTCAGATTTTCCACTTTTAAGCGTCTTTGTGTGCGCGTCTATGGTCACACTTTTGGTTCCGCTCATAACTCAAATACTACTTGTTCAATTGTTATGAAACTTTATACATGTACACTTTATGGTCCCTAGATGTGCCTTTTCTATGTTTCACTCAGATTCCATGATTATTTTTTCAGATTTTCCACTTTTAAGCGTCTTTGTGTGCGCGTCTATGCTTACACTTTTGGCTCCACTCATAACTCAAATACTACTTGTTCAATTGTTATGAAACTTTATACATGTACACTTTATGGTCCCTAGATGTGCCTTTTCTATGTTTCCCTCAGATTCCATGATTATTTTTTCAGATTTTCCACTTTTAAGAGTCTTTGTGTGCGCGTCTATGGTCATACTTTTGGTTCCGCTCATAACTCAAATACTACTTGTTCAATTGTTATGAAACTTTATACATGTACACTTTATGGTCCCTAGATGTGCCTTTTCTATGTTTCCCTCAGATTCCATGATTATTTTTTCAGATTTTCCACTTTTAAGCGTCTTTGTGTGCGCGTCTATGGTCACATTTTTGGTTCCGCTCATAACTCAAATACTACTTGTTCAATTGTTATGAAACTTTATACATGTACACTTTATGGTCCCTAGATGTGCCTTTTCTATGTTTCACTCAGATTCCATGATTATTTTTTCAGATTTTCCACTTTTAAGCGTCTTTGTGTGCGCGTCTATGCTTACACTTTTGGCTCCGCTCATAACTCAAATACTACTTGTTCAATTGTTATGAAACTTTATACATGTACACTTTATGGTCCCTAGATGTGCCTTTTCTATGTTTCCCTCAGATTCCATGATTATTTTTTCAGATTTTCCACTTTTAAGCGTCTCTGTGTGCGCGTCTATGGTCACACTTTTGGTTCCGCTCATAACTCAAATACTACTTGTTCAATTGTTATGAAACTTTATACATGTACACTTTATGGTCCCTAGATGTGCCTTTTCTATGTTTCACTCAGATTCCATGATTATTTTTTCAGATTTTCCACTTTTAAGCGTCTTTGTGTGCGCGTCTTATGGTCACACTTTTGGTTCCGCTCATAACTCAAATACTACTTGTTCAATTGTTATGAAACTTTATACAAGTACACTTTATGGTCCCTAGATGTGCCTTTTCTATGTTTCCCTCAGATTCCATGATTATTTTTTCAGATTTTCCACTTTTAAGCGTCTTTCACAGGACCAAAACCAGTGGAATCCAATTTCCGGATACCTGTCGGATTCTCCCGTATCCTTACCCATTTGGTATCCGGGAATCCGGAAATTTATTCTCTCCCGTATACCAGATCCGCCCATATTCTCCTGGAAATTTTTCCGGAAAGTATGTTTCTAAGAATACTGGAATCCGGAGATTATACTTTTCCATATCCCAGATCCGTGTGTCTTCTCCTGGAAATATTCCCGGAAAGTAAGTTTCTAAGAATACTGGAATCCGGACAGAATATCTTATCCGGATACCCTTCTATTATTAGGAATAGACAAGTTATTGGGTAATATTACCGTCCTATGTTGAAAAAGTGTTCACATTATTTTATGATAATTATAATGATAATAATAATTTATTACTATGTCATGCTGTTGCAATAAACTATATATACACAGCTTTACGCTACACATATAATAAAAACATTGGCTACTAGAGTCTATAAGACACAACTTTTACCTTATTGAACAACAGAAATACATAAATTAAAATGTTATAGTGATATACATACATAAAGTCTAATACTTCTTGCATACCTTTCACCCAACTCACTCAAGCTGATGCAGTGACTCATAGAGACTGTCACATTGATTCGGCCTAAAAGATGTTAACTGATTCACCGACCTTCATACACACTCATAATAAACTCTCCAAAAGATTCAAACACACAATCTGACACTCCCTCATACATATCTCCACTCAGACCGACACACACAGACTCACCCACATATGATATTGT